>VTPC01003277.1:0-25946 GCA_011009095.1 Ignelater luminosus
TTGTTTTATTTTACTCATACGTCAAAATACCAAATAAGTTTTTAGTGGGTCACGGAGGAGAAGCATAAAAATAACTGGGCCACGAAAAGAAAGTTTGGGAAACACTGGTCTAAATGATCTCCACGTACAGACTCTTTTGTTTCCAAAAGTTCCAGAAAGTTTTTATCTCTTTTCCAACCTACCCTTCAAACCTTCTTTTATTCTTTTTCTTAAAATTCGAGAGTTCTAAACATTTGTTGACCATTAAAACTTAGTGTTCTTGTGTCAGTCATAAATTCAATAAAAATCCAATTCGTACTGCTACTGCTCATTTGTTGTTTAAAAATGCACAAAACTTTCAGAGAACGGGTAGTTTTAAACTGACGAATTACTTTTATCATTGTAGTTTATTTAGTTGCGTTTCTTTTAGTACGAAGAAATTATATTTTTCTCAAGTGCTATTATGGCGCCCCTTGCCTCTTGCGCCCTTAGGCGGGTGCCTACTCTGCTTATCCTTAGCTAGGGCCCTGAATAGGAGAAAAGTTCAAATCAAAGAAGATTGAAGAACTGGAAAGTAAAAATAATTGATGAACTACCGATTGAAATCTACAGAAGCAATAATAGAGAAAAAATGAGACAAGTCTGTCGAAAATGACCAACTTGGTTATTAGAATTAAAATAATAAAACCCCATGGTGTGACAGTATTTTAAAAATCTTTCATGATGTGGTGGGTAAAGATTATAGAAGAAAAGATTTAAACTAATTCAACTATCTGAGTCATAAAAAGAAAAAAAATGCACAGAAGACTTCAATGTATATTAACTTATTAGGCAAACGTTTAAAAACGATTTTGTACCACAAGGTTCTGCGCTTTATTCAGTGTTATTTATACTTGTAATAAACAATCTGTAAATTCATTAAGACTTTGATAAAGTTTGCCCTACATTTCTCTAATTGTAATTGTAAATAATTAGTATTGATCGCAGACCTATAAAAGAGTTACAGTGTTACAGTGCTAGCTTTTGACTGAACATCGCATTTCTGGGCTTGTAGAAACAAAATAAAAAATATTGAATAGAACCGGAATAAATGAGTAATATGAGTACTTCGAAACCGCAACGTGTAACTCAAAGAGCTACAATTACGAAACCTTTTTCCAAGTGTAAATTGGAAAAAGGTAGCCTAAAAGTACTCGTAATTACATATAATTAGAAAGCAGACTGTACTAAATTTTTCTAGAAATTAAAATGTTCATATGCATATAAAGCACCTGTGTGGACGAAACGAATTGACCCCAAAAGGGGAACTCGCCCTCCTCATAGCAACCACAAACCCTATTGATGATGTACACCCGTTCCGTCACGCAATAATATGCACTGGTTTGACATGGTTGAGTCGATTCTCTTCAAGTAATTAAAAACACTTTTGACCTTTACAACCTTACTAAATTCATAATTTAATTTGAAAATCATTAGAATAAATACATTACTTCAATAGTCTTTCATGTTTACACTATATTTGTTTAATATGGTACTAATCAATCTTCGATACTGTTTTTGCCCGTACCTTTTCGAACAAGATTTCAGTAAGTAATAAAAATAGTTTTCCATCTGTAGATACGTAATTAGACGGAAAATTCTGCCTATCTAAATATAAAATCGTTAAAGAAAAATTTTTAATGTATCTAATAGGGAAAAACTAGGTCAAATAATTACTAATTAATGGAAGCTAAAATAATGACCCTGAAAATTTTAAATACGTACACGCAAACTACCTATCTATAACAGTAAATAAGATATTGTGTCTGACGTATACGCCTAATATGATTTTAATTAAAACTTTATGTAAAGGGTCACCTTTTGTTAAAGGCGTCTTAACTAAATCATGCGACGAACACGCATAATTGAAACAAACGCTAGCAAAATTTTAGCAACTTAGTAAGAAAGTGGAAATTTTTACCGCAATGCAGAATTGCGGTTTTATAACAATTTGTTATTTTTAGTGTAGAAAGCAAAGTTAGTGCAATTTTAGTAGTAATTCATTGCGAGGGATTAAAGGAAAAGCGATTTTTCAAGGTGACTCTACCGTTGCTCTTTTATATTCACTATCGCATTCAGTAATCTTGAACCAAATGAATACCCTGCAAGCTTTACGATTTTTGCGAATTTTTCATGTCTTCTATATTAATAACCTGAAGCTGCACACAAAGTCAGATGCTTCTTATCTCAAATTCCTTCCCAATGCAGAATGAACCTGTAGTACCAGCAGTGAAATTTTCAAGGAACTGAAACAAGTAACTTCAACGAATTAAAGTAAGAGGCCCAATCAAAATAATATTAGAATCACTATTATTCAGTTTCGACCTGCAAAATCAATGAATTGTCCCTTTTCTAATTTATTGTTTGTATAAAAATCACTTAATATCATGCTGAGATCATCATTCAGTGTCAATACAATCGGTACCTCTCTAGTCTATGAAAAAATCAAAAATCTACAAAGTTGAGGAATTACACCAATGGGCAAATCTGGTCTCTGGAACCGAATTGGCTTGTACAACGACAAAATACGTTCGTATATTTTACAGCTCGAATGTCAAAACCAAACTGTTTTGATTAGATTTCTACTCAAAAGATAAACTTTCCTTTCTACGAGCCAATTTGATCCCAGGGACGTCGTGGGTCTTTATGATATATCTTTGTGAAGAGCGCATAATAGTACACAATGGTACTTTGTTACGTCACTGATCAGAACTTTCACACGTAAATAAGATTACCAGTATTTAGGCATCTTTCAATTGAAAACAAGTTCAGATGAGCAACTTAAGAAAAGACATCATCGCGAGCAGAGTGTAAATATTGCCAATGACAGAGAAAAGGAATGTCTAAGAAACAAAGAGTATAAGAACAGAGTAGCTAGACTCATTTTTCGACAATGTAGAAAAAGCAGAATTTACAAATCATCCGGAGAAAATCTGCATTGCAGACTTACAAATAGCGGGAAAAAATTTAAAGGAATACGAAATTGAGCTAACGACTGAAAGAAAGCCGTATGGAAGTTAAAAGGAATATCAGCGCAAAAAATGCTTCAGGAAACGTACTAACGAGTTATTATAAAGATTTCAGAACAAAATGCTGATTAACGTCGATGTTCCTTGGAACATCAGAAACCTCAAAATTCACAAGAAATTCCTGCTGTAACTAAAGAAATATAAAGATTTTCCTAGAAACGTGATAACAGGCTCTATCTCTTCAACTCTTCGACAATCGTGACCTAGTAAGAAGACTCAGAGCAGAGTAGAGCGTGTAAATGACTACACAACGAACAAATGCAGAAAATGTTGAAAATATCTTCTTTTTATTACGGTGCTCTGTCCGTTCCGGACATTGGCTATCAGCAAGGCAATGTGAATTTTGCTCGTTGCTCTGCGAAATAGTTCAGTTGATGTTTTCCCAAACCATTTGCGTAAATTAGCAAGCCAAGAGATCCTTCTCCTACCGGGAGCTCTCTTGCCTTGAATTTTACCCTGGAGAACATTGTAAAGTAGTCTTTGTTTCGTTTCTCATTATATGGCCGACATATTCCAGTTTTCGTCTCTTGATCATAAGCATGAGTTCAGGTTGACAATTCATCCTTCTGAGAACTTCCTCGTTTTGTTACTCTTGCGGTCCACGGTACTTTTAAAATCCGCCGATAGATCCACATTTCGAATGCCTGTATTCTCTTTTTCACAGTCCCTGATACAGTCCATGCCTCACAGCAGTATAACAACAAACAATTAATATAACTTGAAGCAATGCGTTTCTTAAGCTGTAAGCTTCTCTACGTTTCTTTCGAATGCCCCTGTGAATATCGTGGTACATTACAGGGTCTTTATTTTTAACTGTGCGTCTTTTTTCCACCATGCTCACGATCTGATCGTTCATCTATCCTTTTCTTCCAGTTTGTTGTTGTTTTTCAGGCTATATTTTGTAGTTTTACCAGATCAAACCTCTTACTCGGCGTTTTAATTTTGAGTCGCTTCAATCTTATACGAAATTTGCAGATAAGGGGGTTATGGTCAGAGCGAACGTCTATATCTGGATAAGTTTTGACTGAAGTAATTCCATTTCTAAACCGCATTTTAATTAGAATGAAGTCTATCTGATTTCGAACGATGTTGTCACTATTATCCGCTGGGAACTTCCAAGTATACAACCGTCTTGGAGCCAGCTCATAGAAAGTATTGGTAACAATGAACTGCTCTTCTCTGTAAAACTGAACCAAGCTATCACCCCTTTCATTTCTTATACCAAGACCATATGATCCAACCATCTCATCTTCTGCTCCGGCTCCAATGTTTGTATTAAAGTCTCCCATAATGATACTCGCTTCGTGATTCTTTGTGTTCTTTAGAATCTTGCTTAACTGAAAGTAGAATTTTTCTGTTTCTTTGTCCGTCATATCAGTCGTCGGTGTATACACCTGAATCAAATTGACATTAATGGGATTGCCCTTCAGTTTTAACATTGTGACTTTGTCTAATCGTTGAATACATCCGATGATACTATTCTGTAGTCTTTTATAGATAATGATACCGACTCTCAAAGCCGGCTGGAAGTTTTGCGGGGCCCAGGGCAGCAAAATTTTTCGGGGCCCTTAAAATAAAAAAAGAAGCAACACACCTTTTCAGATATAGTCTAATTTGTTTATTTTAAATATTTAGAAAAAATTTCTTTGCTGCGTGCCTTCATCATCATTGTAGTAACTGTAAGCTGTCCAGTTCCTGGCCAACGCATGTCGCTGATTCCCATAATATCAACCCGTATCTCCTGAATGGTATTATGAATCTTTCTCCGCACATTTCACGTCCCAATTCTAAGGTTGTTCTTGTCTTTAGCTAATTCACAGGAATTTCGCAGATTGAAGACCCGGGAAGTCCTCTGGTCTAATAGCGATTTTCCTCTCTCGCCGGATCTTGGCTTCCGATTTCCATGATCAGTAAGATTTATTAATCTCCATGTGCTTGCCATGATAACTGACAAGAGATATCCATAAAGATCTTTAATGAAGTGGTTTCTCTTTGCCTTCTACATTCTTCTGCCGTTGACCACTTATTGGTTCATTCGCTTTCGGAGCAAATTTCTTAGCTCCAGGACAAGAGAGTGCCTTACTCCTACTAGTTCATCCACCCAAAGCTGTTGATCAGTAGGAGGTGACTGCTTATTCCGACAGTTTCTCAGCGCCTACCTGCGTTAGCCACCTGAAACGTGCCCGCTTTTTACCAAGTAGAGGTGCAGGTCTGGATTTTTCCTTCATCAAAATTAGGACCCTTCCGCATTTCTTTACCTCTTGGGAGCTTTAGAAAGTTGAGAATATAGAAAACCTTATTATGGACGGTTATCTTAGCTGAAAGATCCTTAGCAAATTAGGTTAGAATAGAATTACTGGTTAATCTACTGGATTACTTGCAATACGTACCAAGCACTAGCTTAGATATTTAAATAATATAGAAATAAGCTAAATAAACTGCAAGGTTATTGAGCTTTCTCCTATATTTAAAAAAAAATCTTTACAGACTGAAACAAATAGTTTGACGGATTTCCTGGAATTTGAAATAAATCGATATGTTATTATTAGCGGGTTTCCTACCAGGCGAACTTCACAACCTTGAATATGCCGACACGTTTATTGTCACAGAAAAGTAGTAAGACACAATTTTAAATGCGTTTATTAAACTCTTATTGAATCTGAAAAATAAGCTTGTAGAAACAAACCAGCGAGCCTTAATCTAAACATAGCTATTTCATTTTCATATAATGTTGGTCATATTATTCTCTATAATTTAAAATATGTTTGTTTGTTACAGGAGGAGAAGGGATATTCCAACGAAATTTAAGTAACATCCTTAGAATTTTTAAAATGCAATTTGGAGTACACACAGCACCTTCTCACAACAATCAGTTGTGTCTCTACTTATACCTCTACTTATTTTTATTAAATAACATATATGTACATGTTATTCGCAATAAATTTGTTTAATATAAAATATTTTTGTTTTATTATTACTATAAAATCGAAAAGTGTCTCAAACAACACCGATAAGCTTACAGAATGATTCTTTATGAAGATCAACATTTCTTCCTTAATGCTTCATGTAGGAGTTGCCAAAGTTTAAAGTTGAGCAGAAAATACATAGTGGTAGGTACCTATTTATTATAGATTCCTATCCAGGCAACTACATATTATTTCTAAAAGTATCAAAAGTCTTGATTACACACCTAAGCATATAATTATTATGTCATTCTACAGGCATTCTAAAATAATAAAGATTCATCACAAATGGTAGTATTCTCATAAATTTACTTTACAAATGTTATCATAAACATACAAACAGAAATAATACAAAAATATCTAACACCTAAAGTATTTTTGAAATAAATATTAGAAACTAGATAGTAGGTAGTCTTTCCATAAACTCAATTTTATATTTGAAATAGGACACAACAGTTCTAAATGCTTCACTTGAATCATTGCAGTAACTATCCAAAACGGCCAATTCACTTGAAGATTCACTAATTTTATTTTTTATTAAATCTCTTGCTATACAATACATTGCTAATAAATCCTTGTTATATTTTTCACTAAATATGCTTGAAGACCAGTCCATTAACTCGCAGTTCATAATAACAAATAAAACTGCCTTTAAATTAAAGGACAATCCATCCTTATTTATATACAAGTTTGTATCAAATTGCCTCTCTCGAATAAATTTATACTGTCTGCCACTTAAATTTACTTTTGTATACTTTAACACCTGATGAAAAGCCATCCGAAGAACATCCAATTCATTATTTAGAATAAAAAAGCCATATTCACATAAAAGTTTATCATTGTCATGCGATCCATAAGATATAAGTATTTCGTTGTATTTTTCAGACGATGTTAACGTGATAAGCTTATACATCCACCTTCCATTAACCTTTTCAAGCACAGCGTTCGTTGCAGATTTACAAGAATGATTAAACATGTCAAGGTATGGACATAACGCCATGCTAGGGTCATCTGATAACTCAAAACTAGAAGTATTTACAGAATCGCGAGATAATTCACGAACTATATCTGGATCTACATAAACAGCTCTTGTGTTGACCATTACGTACGCCCATGTAAATAAATTCAAACTTAACACGCGATGCCCTGGAGTTTCACAACATTCACATTTCCAGAACGGATTTATTGATTCTTTTGATCGTTGCCAGCTAGATTTAAAAGAATCATGTTTATCTTGTACTTTTGATCTTAACTCGGCTGGAATGGCTTCGATTTCTTTTTCAGAACATAACCAAGGCACTAAAGGAATGTCTTCTGGCAAAGAATTTATGTAAGATTTCCATTTAGAGTGATACCCTTTATGTCGTTCAAAGGCTAAAAAAATGGCTAGAGCATCATGCATTTCTAACTGCTTCAAGTTGTTTGATGAAACTAAATCATTTGTGAAAAAGTCTTTTAATGTAGTGTAACTTATCATTAATTCGTAAGGGATTTCAATTAATGTATCTGACGGTGTTAAATTTCTTGAAGATGTTAAACCTCGACCGGTATTTTCAAAAAGCGAGAGTTTTAATGATGTCGTATTGTTCCAACCGCATGTTTTCATCCATCTGTTTAGCTCAATAATTGAAGAATTGCTGTCTAGACAAACATTTCGGAAACTGTTTTTCTTGCGTGTTCTTCTTCTTTTTGTTCTTCCCATAGTAACAGTTCTGTAATTAGAAAGAAAGACAGATTTTAATAATGTAAAATTTTTAATAAGCAAAGTAGCGACCTAATTTTCAAAGCTAAAGTTTTTTAACCTGTCAAAACAGTTTTGTTACTGTTGCTGCAAGGAAAGCAGTAGTGTTTTAACAAGACTAAGACATAATGAAGATTTGTATCAATCTTGTAATTCTTTTTAAGTCTTTATAGTCCTTTTGATCTAGAACTCAAGACTTAAACGAAGATAATACTAACGACTGTCCCAAAATCTAGAGATTAAAAGCGGCTACAAATTACGAAAAATATTTTGAATGCTTGAGTGTTAGTGATAATTAACAGTACTGAATCTGGAAGTCTAACTGTTTTTATTCGTGCAATGCAGATACAATCAAATGTAAATTCAGTTCAAAACTTTATTTAACATTTCAAATAAATATAAGAATGTAGAAGACAAAACTAAAATAAAAAATCAAATAAATTGACATCACGTCCATTAACGTAAGTAAGTACCACAAAGGTAATTAAGTACATTCAGAGTATATTTATCAATCAGATACTGAAAGAAAAAGAATAGAAAGTATCTGAGATTTAAATCTGAGATTTTATAAGGTTCACTTATAATAAGATAGTAATAGACAGGTTTCTTAAAACGAAGTCAATAAAGTCTTGTAAATGATGAAATCTCATCTAAGATATTTTAATAAAATGCATACTTCTTTACTGTAATTGTCCCTATTTTTATTTTTCAAGCATATTTTTAACATAAATTGCAAAAAAAGTTAAACAAAACCGTAAATCGTATATCTCTAATATATACATTAATTCCTCAACACCTTGTATATTAATTCTTAAGTGTGCAAAAAACAGAAACCTGTAATCCCTGTAACCGTAAATGACAAATGTAATGACAGAATGTGCAAATTAACATAACCTCAATAATTAAAACTTACAAAGCTGTAAATTCTTAAAACATCTTATAATTGTAAGGCATAAACCGCAAGTATCTTTTTAGTGCTCACAAAATTATATTTTTAGTTATCATAGTGTATTTCCAACAGTAATCGTTTTATCATACATACCGGAAATAAATTGACGAATTTCTAATAAAACAAAGCACACTGCTTCACTACTCAACCTTCAGAACACCATTTTATCTTCATAACCTAAGAAAGCAACGCTTTTAATCTGAATCTGCAGACTAATTTAAAATGGGTAGTTCAGATCTTGAACTAGCGAACAACTTTGATTATCAAAAGGAATTTGGAAAGAACTTGAAAATTCTTCCAACGAATGATCAAGTTAAAGAATTGCAAACTATATTAAGAGATAGGTGGGTGCACGGCATAATCCTTCATTGCATATAATTTTACTTATATAATTTGTATTTTAGAAACACGTCGAGAAGTGATTTTAAATTTTATGCTGATCGTTTAATTAGGCTTGTAATTGAAGAAAGTTTAAATCAGTTGCCGTTTACTGATTGCAAAGTTACTACTCCTACTGGAGCGACATATGATGGTCTGAAATATAGGTCAGGAAATTGTGGAGTATCTATCGTAAGGTCAGGTGAAGCAATGGAACAAGGGCTTCGAGATTGCTGCCGTAGTATTCGTATTGGAAAAATATTAGTAGAATCTGATGCAGATACCCATGAAGCAAGAGTAGTTTATGCAAGGTTTCCAGAAAATATAGCTCGGAGACAAGTATTTGCAAATTCTTGATTATTAACAGTTTTAGGAAATTTATTTTTATTTCAGGTTTTACTCATGTATCCAATAATGTCAACAGGAAATACCGTAGCACAAGCTGTTAATGTTTTAAAAGAACATGGTGTTAAGGAAGATTGTATTATATTAAGTAATTTATTTTGTACACCACTAGCTGCTAAAACAGTAATGGATTCATTTCCTAAGGTAAACATCAAGTTGAATATTACAAATTAATTATTTATATTAATTTTAAATATTTTAGATGAAGATTCTCACTTCAGAACTACACCCAGTAGCACCTAATCATTTTGGGCAAAAATATTTTGGAACTGATTAATAACTACTTGTGATTTTCAAATGATTAATTTAATATATTTATGTATTGAGCGTATTTTAGTTTTATAGTATGTACAGTGTATTAAAAGAATTGTAGGTATCTTTAAGGTGTAATTTGGTTTGTTTTGAATAAAGTTTGTTTTATTATGTACAGATTTTGTATTACATGGAGTAATAAATAATTATTGTTAGTAGAGATATTTATTAATAAACCTAAATTTTGTAATACTATGCAAGGACAACAAAAAGTAAAATAAGCTAATAAATCTGAAATTTTCTAGAACTTTTCAAATCTTGAGATTTTCTTATAACAATGAAAGGTTTCTGATATGTTCAAATAGACATTAAAAATTGTTTTATTATTCGTTTACAAAAATCTTTTCTGCAGCATAAGTATAGTGAATCTAAAAAATAAACAGATAAGTAAAACATTGTAGAATAATCTTTACAAAGTATCAAAGTAATCAGTCGTGCAGAATGAACCAGTAATTTGGGAATTAAAATAATATTGATTTAAGAATTTACATCCCAAGAATTTGAACTAAGTGTCTCAGGGGATCAATTACCTACATTTTACCTGCAAATCATTATCAGTAGGAATTTAATAATCAATATTGGTTGTTACTGAGGTTGGTGAATGTCTCCTTTAGAATGACAACTTTTATGTTGCATATTCTAATCACATTATTCATGTGTCAAATCCCAGAGTTTTACTCTGTTTACATGTTGGAAGCTGTAGTATAGAGAATCAAGAATGCACTACAGTGGTATGCATTAAATGAAATCTCCAGCCCAGTAGATAGCTATACAGGATCGGCTGGAAGTATTGGCGGCCCAGGGCAGCAGAATTTTGCGGGGCCCTTAAAATAAAAAAAAGAAAAAAGACTGCTTTTTCAGACATAGTCTAATTTGTTTATTTTAAATATTTATAAAAAATTAGAAATTTTATTTGTTCTAAATGTATCGATACAACGAATTAATTATTTTTCTCTCAAGGCGCGAGGCCCCAGCAAGCGCGGGGCCCTGGGCAGTTGCCCCGCAAACCCGGCTCTTCAGCCAGCCCTGTAGCTATAGTATCAGTCTCATAATACTTCATGGATTGATGGTGAAATATTGCAAAAACAAAATCTTATTTAACAGAAGAAATAAACCAGTAGATCTTGTTTGGGTTACGGACGATGTAGGGAATGAAACTGAAAGAGTTGATGTGACTGCCAAAATCTCAATTTAGGTGTTAATACTAATACTGTCAACGATGAACTTTTAGATTAAGACTCATAAATACTCACTAAACTGTTTATTAATTTATTAACTAAATAACATTATGTGCAATATTATAACAGATACATATTTAACATATTTACTAATCATGTGTTTTTACTATTTAGGGGTAAGAGAGAGAGTCGTCGTGCATGTTGTCAACGTCAAACGCCACCGAAGGTGGGCGACCAGTTAGAGAACTCAATCTCTCTTTAGCCAGGGGATGATGCAAGATGGTTGGGTTGGCATACGTTCGTTCCTTCGCGAGATGTTGTTGATGATAGTGGAATAGATTAGGTGGCCCGTGTTGATGTTGCAGTGCCCTGTAGCGCCAAAGCACATTCAACAAGTCGCCGAACAGTGACGCCGTTGAATGAAAACGATGTGATGTTGCAGGATATAATAAAAACGGTTCCTTTCAGAACGGTGTTGGTATTTGTGTAGTGGTGTGTGAGTGTCTAGGTGTGTGGAGTGTGCCGTGGACTGATGCAGAAGGTGTTCCGGCATTTGCCTTTACCAATAGGGGAAACCACGGAAAACCCTAGTGAGAACAGGTTGGTGTCTCTGCAATGTTCTCGAATGTTGTAGTGGTGTTGGACGTAGAGGATGAGGGAACTGTTTTTGTGGATATGGGTTGCTGGGTTTATCTGAAGATGATTGGAGTGGTGTCCAGCACGTCCTCCAGGTCAGGGGTTAGGAGGGTGGCTATGCCTAGGTATCGGGAGGGTGGGTGTTTGAATTTGTAGTGGAGGCGTCGTGGTTGGGTCCCTGCGGCTGTTCTGAGGATGTCGAGTGAGGCGTCGCGGTTTTGGCCTCCAGTGAAGCGTGTGTGTGAATGTGATTCCAAGATATAGGATTGTTGGGGAGAGGTGGAGCTGACAGCCCCATAGGGTCAAATGAACTTCTCGTTCTTGGAATGGCGAAATAGGATGACCTGGGTTTTGTTTGGATTTGGCCAAATGCGCCACAGGCGAAACCAGCCCTCAAGCCTAGCAAGAGCTTGGGCCAGTTGGCGGGTCGCGGCCGCGGCGCTAAGGCCGTCCGCCCAGAGGGTGGTTTCATCGGCGTATTGGGTAAGGCGGGCGTGTGCGGAGTTGAAGTGTCTGGGATCAGGGCGGGCATCTGGGCTAGGTATGTCCGCAGAATAATAAGAAGAGAATCGGAGATAGGATTGAGCCTTGTGGCACGCCGGCTCGCGGCGTGATGGGGTTGGAGAGGGCTCCTTTGACCCTCATTCTGTGTTGAGGATGGGATAAGAAGCTGTTGATAATCCTGACGAAGCCAGATGGAAGTTGGGTGTTTAGGAGCTTTTGAAGAAGCCCCTCGTGCCAGATTTTGTCAAAGACACGTTCAATATCGTGGAATACACCGGCTACACATTTTCCTTGGTTGAGGGCGTGGGCTACGTCTGTGTGGAGAAGGAGATCCTCGGGATCCAAGCTGGAGAGTCGTCGTCCGGGTGGGGTGTATTTATACGGCCGCTGACCCTCTTTCCAGCATCTCTTGAACTCGTGTATAGTAGAGTCCCTACAAACTTATATCAAATTATTTAAAAGCGAATTAAGAAGAAGATGGAAAACAAATGGGAGGTTTGTATAGGAAGCAGGTAGTTCTATTTGCAACATTTGCAATTTAAACATAAGCAAAGTTTATTCATCTCCAACTTCACGATTAGACTCTAATCATCGATGTTTTCTAGGGCCCATCTTTTTAAAATATGAGTGGTTGATCTCACTCACTGTTTGTCCACTTCAAGGCAAGAGTGGAGAACCAACCATAACTGATGAACTCTATCTTCTCCTCTATAGAATGTACTTATATATTTAGTATATTTGTATACTTAGAATAAATAAAGATTATTATTATTAGGATATGCTATTCAATATACGAGGGCTGTTTGACGGAAGTGTGACATTTCAATAAAAAACAGGTTTAGCCTAGATTTTTTTTATTATTTTTCAACATAGTTCCCTTCAAGTGCTACACACTTAGTCCAACGACTTTCCAATTTCTTTAAGCCGTCTGAGAAATGTTCTTTTGGCAACTCGTCAAAATAGGCCTCCGTTGCAGCAATAACCTCTGCATTTGATGTGAATTTTTTTCCTGCGAGAGATTTTTTCAAATTCGGAAATAAAAAAAAGTCGCTTGGGGCCAGATCCGGTGAGTATGGTGGATGGGGAAGCAATTCGTAGCGTAATTGTACCAATTTAGCGGTCGCAATTGCGGATGAATGAGATGGGGCGTTGTCGTGATGAAAGAGCACTTTCTTACGTGCCAAATGTGGGCGTTTCTTCTTTAAGATAACATCAAAACGGGTCAATAAATCAGCATAATATTGGCCAGTTATTGTTTTACCCCTTTCCAAATAGTCAATATGGATTATGCCTTTGGAATCCCAAAAAATAGTCGCCATAACCTTATTAGCCGAGTGACCAATTTTAGTCTTCTTTGGTGCACGTTTGTCTGGTGAAATCCACTGTTTCGACTGTTCCTTTGTCTCAGGGGTGTGGTGGTGAATCCAGGTTTCGTCAACAGTCACATATCGGCGAAAAAACTCAACTGGATTACGTTGTAACATGACCAAACATTGATTTGAAAGTTGAACACGAATTCTCATTTGGTCCACTGTGAGTAATCGCGGCACCCATCTTGCTGATACCTTTTTCATATGCAAATGTTCGTGTAAAATATTATGCACCCGTTCGATTGAGATGCCAACAGCATCAACTATCTCGCGCACTTTCAAACGTCGATCAGCCATTACCATATTATGGATTTTGTCAACGATTTCCTTAGTAGTGACCGTTTGTAAGGGCCCGGAGCGTTCACCATCATCAGTGCTCATACGGCCAGTTTTAAATGAATTAAACCACTTGGAAACCATTCCATGCGATGGAGCAGATTCGCCGTAATATTTCCGTAATTTCTCCTCAGTTTCTTTCACTGTTTTTCCACGTAAAAAATAATGTTTAATTAAAACACGAAATTCACGTTTTTCCATATTTACAAAATAGCACAAACTTAATTGATTTCTATAACTGTCAAATGTATACTATTTCACAGATTGACATGAAATTTGGAGGTTAAGCCTCTAAAAGACTGACGTATATGCTAATGTTTTCGATTTAGCGATATCAGCGCTATCTAGCGGAAAGTCACGCTTCCGTCAAACAGCCCTCGTAGGTAGGTATACTTACTTGTGATAACTTACTGACTGTTTCACTGCTGATTAATATTCAACTAGATGCATCTAAAGATTGATTTGGTACTTCTTTTTACAAAACAGTTGTTCAGTAGCTTATGCAAGGTGCAATTTATTTTGCATTAACCTACAATAACCATTCATCATACGATATTAATCATATAATATTGGGATCCAATCAGATTGTCCATAATAGTATCTCTGATTGCATTGTAATAAAACATGTGAATGTACAAGAAGTCGAGGTAGTAATGCGAAAACTAAAACCGAAAAGATCGGTTGGTCCTGATCTGGTGCCTCCTTACATATTTAAAGCTTGCCGTGAATTACTTAGTCATCCTTTATCAATATTATATAATCTAGCTCTGCGAACGAGCACTTTTCCGGATAAATGGAAATTAACTAAAGTAGTTCCTATACATAAATCGAGTGATAAATCCAAAGTAACAAACTACCGTCCAGTATCTGTGTTATCTATGCCCGCTAAAATATTTGAACAAATTATTTACAGTAAAGTTTATAACACTTTAAGAAACAATATAACAGAGCATCAACACGGTTTTATAAACAAAAGATCTGTTGAAACAAATTTAATAACGTTTATGGAATACAGTAGTAGTATTATCGACAAAGGGGGACAAGTAGATGTAATTTATACGGATTTCTCTAAAGCTTTCGATAGCGTAAATCATGACATATTATTACGAAAGTTGCACGCATACGGTTTCTCTCTCAATTTGTTACAATTCTTTAAATCTTATTTACAGGACAGGTTTCAATTTATACTGATAGGCGGAATACAATCGCAACAATTTATAGTATCGTCGGGTGTGCCACAGGGTAGCAACTTGGGACCTTTGCTCTTTTTGTTATTTATTAATGATCTCTCATCCTATATTAAAGGATGTGAATGTCTTATATTTGCAGATGATGTAAAGATATACAAAGAAGTCGCTAATGTAGAAGATTGTCATACTCTGCAACATAATGTAAATTCACTGTTAGATTGGAGCAACACAAACAGGCTAAGTCTTAATATTAGTAAATGTAAATCTATGACATTCACGACCAAAAAATACCCAACTTATTATCAATATACCATTAACGGTAATAATTTAGAGCGAATACAGAGAGTTCGCGACTTAGGAGTTAATCTTAGGTCGGATTTAAGGTGGGATGATCATATCGAGAAGATAGTAAATGCGTCATTAAAAAGTCTAGATTTTCTAATGAGGTCCACTCAAGATTTAAAAAGCGTTACGGCTATTCAATTACTATACAAATCTTTAGTAAGGTCTAAATTAGAGTTTGCTTCAGCAGTATGGAATCCTGGTCAAATTACTCATTAAAACAAAATTGAAACAGTTCAAAATAAGTTTCTTAAGTATCTTTATTACAAAGCATATGGAAAATACCCCGGTTATAACGAATATCAAGACGTTAGGTCGGAATTTAAAATTACTAATCTATATAAAAGAAGAGAGTTGGGAGACATTTGCTTTATTCATAAGCTAATAAATAACAGAATAGATTGTCCCAAGCTGTTACCTTTGGTGCAACTCTACGTACCGGCACATAGATCTCGACCTCGAAACATCTTGTACATTCCTAAATATAGAACTAATTTACGTTTCTGCTCTCCATTAATAAGAATGGTAACCGTGGTCAATAAAATAAGTTATGAAACTGATATTGATATATTTAACTCCTCCCTATCATCATTATTCAAATTACTCTCGTAGTATCTAATTTTGTTAAATAAGCTAGTTTATGTGTCTCTGCTCATTCCGAAATCACTTGTATTTCTTTTTTTCTATCATATTATTGTTGTTATTATCATTATTCTGATTATTATTATTATTACCATTATTACTTTTTATTATAACTTTTTTTTGTGTGATTTAATATTAAATATTATGTACAAATGCGGTATTTCCCCGACAATGTAATTGGGTTAAGCTCGTTTTGTTTGGGTAATAAATAAATCAGAGAAGATATTTTATGGACTTATAGCTCATATGTTCTTATAGAATCTGATCTTAACGTTAAGGCTTTAGAATTAATTTTGAAAATTTAAGTAACATAGCCACTAGTCAACAAGAAACACCTCGAAGATGGTAAAAACTACTAATTATAATTTACACAATTTAAACCAGTTAAAGCGGCCGCAGTACCCCCTAAGTTAGGTCACCGAATTAAAAAACAACTATGCAATTTACAGAGTTTGTCAAAACATGGAATTTTGAATTAGTTACATTCAATCTCAATTATTTTCAGTCTAATGAAATGTTAGAAAAAAAGTCAGTAGGTGTAGGTTCTGAAACGCTTCGTAAAAACAGCGAATTTAAGTATTCCAAACAATATTAAGCTGAACAAGTTATCAACGTACGTCGCAATTAACTGTACGTACAGATAGGAGCAAAAGTCCACAGTTTGTGATTAGTAGAGTGCGAATTTTTAAGCATAAAAAACAATAAAAAAGTTTTTAAAAAAGCGTAAAAATTCAAGGAAAAAAGCTTAAAAAATAGCACATAAATTAAAAATAAGTTTAAAATATGCAGGAAAAAAAATTAAACTTCTGGCTTTTAGGTCTTATTATACAAAGTATTTATTATAAAAAAACAAAAAATGAATTGTTATTAGAAACTTTGAACTCTAAAATACTTAATTATTATGCACTTTTCTAAATTCTCCATAAGGAAATTTCTTCTTTTATCAGTTAGGGTGTCTTTGTAAAGAGAAAATAGTCTTTCAATGTCAACACTAGTAATCGGTGCGTATTTAAATTTTGCAAGTAACGATGCTTCCAAGTCGAAGTTATTGACTGTTTCCCCTGATAAAATACTTGCAATGGTCTTTAATCTTGCTAAACCTTCGTTTTTAGCCAGCACGTTCTCAAATTTGCAAATATTGTTTTTGTTACATCACCACGCACTTTTCTCAATTTTATTTTAAACTCTTGAACAATCTGAATTGCTTCTGTTAGCTCACTTCCTTGTGTTACAAGTTTGGTGATAGTTTCACTGATGAACTCGTAATTTGCTTTGATGAAAGCAAGGTTTTGTTGTAGTTCCGGATTTTTTAAAATATTTTGGCAGTCTTTAACTGATTGGGATGCATCTTCCGAAAATTCTGACAAAATTTCTTTGAAGCTGGTGAAGTTAACTGCGTAATACACAGCCGCATCCAACCATGTTCCCCATCTAGTAATGAGTGGTTGTGGTGGAAGCGGAATATTAGGTAGTTTTTCTTTAAATCGTTGTACCCTCAATGGCGCTTTTAAAAAACACTTTTTACCATTTTTAATTAACTCGTTAACTAGATGAAATTCGACCTCCCAGTTTTTGCTACTCGGTTTAATCCGTGAGCTACGCAAGTAGAGTATGTGAGATTACTATACAAAACTTTTAAATTAATACCTGCTTTTAGCATATATGCAGCCGCTTCCGTCACCATTAACAGAATTATTTCAGTTGGGACTGCATTAGGAAGAAAAAAGTTTGCGAGTCCCTCGTTAATAAATCTTGTTATGGTGCTGCTGTTGGTTTTATCTAGTTCTTTCCAATATATTAAAAATGGCCTGGTTGGAGTAGCTTGATGTAATATACCGATAATGAGACCAGCCACATACCTACCGCACTCATCGGTGGTTTCATCGACAGAAAACCAGATATAATGGTCTGCAATTATATTTTTAATTTCATGAAGGACTGTTTTATAAACTGTATCTAAATAGTTTTTTCGTAGAGTGCTTTCGGACGGTATCGATCTCTTACAATATGTTTCTAAAAATTTTCGAAATGCAGAATTGTCTAATCTTCTAAAAGGAATATTTGCCGATATCAGAGTATTGCATAAATCAAAATAAAATGTTTTTTCTTCAGATCGAGTAGAAGATCCAGAGGCAACTACTTCTGAAATAGTTTGTTGTTTCAGCTTATTTTCATTTTCCGCTCTTAGTACATTTTCCTAGCGGTCTTCCTATGTTGTATTACATTATACTTTTTGTCGCACTCGCTCTATTAAAACGAGCATTAAAGAATATTATATTTAAAATCTAATCTACTCCTTACCGTTTTAACACATACTCTGCAAAATAGTCTACTACCGTCTAGCCTTATTTCTGGTATATTTTTAATCCACCCTTCTACACTTGTTTTAACTTTTGGCATTGTAACACAGTCTTATTTTATTAAAAACAGAAGACAGCACAAAAGATTAAGTTATAATAAAATAAAACGAAACTTTTTCAATCTACCAGCAACATTACGTACACGCACGATACCAACACTTTAAGTAACCCAGTAAAACTGAAGCATTTGTCAAATAAATCTTAAAACCTATAAGAACTAACTGTTTTCACAGCTTATCCTGGGGACAAAGAACTGCCGGGACAATGTGTAACGGCTCCGACAGGCTCCGGAACGGTGAGCGTCCATATGGTATTCAATACATAACGGTAAATAATGATATTTTAAGAAATGCTTGAAAATATTGTCACGAAATTTACCGTAAAAACAAAATGTTTAAAAAATAATGTAGACAATTGCTGCTAGAGAAAGAATTTATAGAAAGTATTTTGAAGAAACAGAAAATAAATATACTGTAGACAAGAAAAGTATAAGGATATTATGATTTTTTTCTTGAGACTGACAAAAAATGCACAAAATAAGCATTAGTTTAAAAAATAGCAAAAAGTTCCAAAAAAAGCAAAAAAGCATTATGAAAATTAGTTAAATGATTCCTTTAATTGCGATCCGCACTTATTTCAATGTCTTTTTGTACTGCTATTAATATCTAAAAAAAGCATTATTCCTATAAATCCGCACTCTAGTGATTAGACAGAATTTTTGAGAACATAAGGGAGGACGAAAATTTGCATGTACCTACTATTAAAACATTAACGCCAAAAAGGCATGAGTTCGGAAGTTATAGACCTTGCGTACTATGAGACTCAAAATATATTTTTCGTTTGTAGGAAGTTTGGAATCTCTCGCCATTGCTGATGGGACCAGTTCAAAGCACGTCGGCACTGTTAAGCAAAAATTATTTTATGCGGGTGGCAATAACTCTATTTCTAAATTTCCTCCTCAACATTTAGAAAAGAATCATTTAAGATTAACATTTCGTTGCTTAATAATCTTTCCTTATCAGTGCCAATACACAAACTTTATCGATCTAGTCCTAATAACAACCAAAATATACATAGGTATAATATACCTAAATTGTTTCAAATCGACTAGAAAAAAAAAATTAAACAATTTTTGTGTTGCTCATAGGCCCTTGTATCATGATACAAATGATCTAAGTTCGAATGCCGTCCAAAATTTTGTCCAAAAAGCACAACTGGTTGGATAATGGCAACCGATCTGAAAGGAACGATAGGTCTACAAAATTCAAGTGAGTTGAAAAACTCCAACAACCTGAAAGGTCCAACTAACTCAAAAGTTTCACAGACTCAAAAGGCTTGATTGGCCTGAGAAATTTAGAAAGGCTAACGCAAGTCTAAAAAACACAAGGTCTCGGTTTGTATCTGAACTTTGGGCCAGAGCCGAATCCAGTAACGTCTTGAGCTGGCTCTGATTGTTAAAGCAGAAATTCGGGACGGGAACATTTGTCCCTATATGCAGCAAGTGAAACAAATGTGTAGGGGCCAAATTAATGTATATTTCAGCACTGATTTGACGTTTTCCAATTAGGTATTAAGGTAATGCTTCCCATGCCACAAAGACAGCAGTGGTATCTATTACTTCAAAAAATATCATCAGTGGAAACTGTAGCCTTGTCTTCAACAGCAGGAAATACAAATGCTTTTTCTTGGTAGCGCAAAAAAATGTCACTTTACAGTCTACTTCCGTATTTAGAACTTTATTTTCTAAACAAGGTAATGCACACGGTCACAACCTTGTTTAGTGTTGCAGAACGAAATGTTTAACTTGACAATAAAATTTAAAAAAAAATTATTGTTCAACTGCTTCTAACCTAACCATCCCTCGCTTTGGCTTTCCTGCAAGTTTGGGGCGGAATTCTTACACGCGGGTCATGTTGCAATAGGGGGTTGTAGTGCAGCAGCTGATTCAGTTACCAACTTCATTGTTTCTATCGTGTAACATAACCTCAGATGTGCTTAAAAATTGTGTTTGTTTTTCGTCGGTTTCGCCAAGATTGGATTAATTTTCAATACCTCCGGTCACCTAATTGTGTTCTGTGAGTAATTCTACACTTGCTAATACCAAAAGCTTGCTCTCAAAACGTCGTTATTACCAAAATATCTTAACGATTTAATAAATGCAAAATAAAATTATTGCCGAATATGAAGAAAATAATATAACTGTGAGAGCAAATAACTAAAAACCTCGAGGCGATCAGAACGACAAACATCAATAAAACGACACATATTTTAAAAAAAGTCTGTAACGTACCGTTTCGACTGAAATCGTTGCGTTTTAGTCTACTGCGCAACAGTCCAGAAGATAATAACGCAAGTCTAGTGAAAAATTGGGTATTGTTTAATTTTTAGAATCGACAGTTCAAGAAGCACTAAAATATGATAAAAAAATCACTATCCTTACCGCTACAACAGAACAATGCGTTTCTAGGATAATACAGTTAGGTAATCCTTTAAAGCTGAAAGCTACACCCAGAAATGGTCCACTACAAACATTGCCAAATCACAACAATCCTTCCTGAAACACTGAAGATGACTCTGACACAACTCCTTTTTGAACGAATTTTGCTTCTACAAACAGCTTTCTTTATTGTTTTCCTTTTTCACATTTTCGTCACTGGATTTTTTTTTGTCATCTGATTTTTCTTTAAATGATTAATCACCAAATTCTTGATGTGACAGATCATTCGATGTGTCACTGCTAGATTCTATTGTCTAACATTTAATAGTCGCTTTTAAACGCTTGGGTGTAGATGTCATTTTGGAGTTTGGACTATAGGCTAAAGCTTCAAAAACTGCGTACTGTCTTTATCTTGTTTTGCAGCCTTTGATCTTTCTATATGTCGAAAACTTGTAAGTAACATAGATTTAAAACCTTTTCTTCCTTCTGCTGCATCTATATGTTGGTTTGTTACCTCGGCTGAAAGAAAGTCTTCTTCAGCAAAAGTATTTCTGTTAAAGGGTACAATTCCTGTGACTCAAAGTTTTTGGTTGGCCTTATCCACTAATAAAATTTTTTTAAACATCTGTGAAACAAAGATCAGCTACGTGGTATACTGTAAATAGTATGACCAAGATGGCTTGTCATCCAGCTGATGCATAAACCGTTATAAAAAGCTTTGAAAAGTTGGAAAAAGCTCCTGTCTGATGACTGTGTGCCGGAAATGTTTACCATATAGTGGTAAAGTAAAAACTAAACGCTTAGACACTGCCAAGTCGATGGCTATTTAACTTGATATCACATGCTCTTCCTGTACCAATATAATTAAAAACAAACATTAAAAATTTTTGGAAAAAGAGTTACTATTTGTTATGCAAAAATTGGATTGAAATGGATTCCGAATGCTTGCCCTGTGTAAATCTATTTCCCAATCCAGTCTAAATGCTTAGCATTTCTTTAAGAATAAAATAAAAAAGATCTGTTAAGAAAGAGTTTTTTCCTTATCCATCAAGGATCTGATCATCTTTTTATACCACTTAAGATTTTTCAGCAATTAATTAGTTTGTCTTTTTCCTTGCTATAGAAATTAAACAGACCCTAATTTTAATCACAAGAAAAGCTCTAGGACTATCTGTTAGTTCGTGCAAAAGTTTGTTAAAGTTATTCAACTACTATGATGCAAAAAGCTTATTAAAAACCTAACTAGCTTCTTGTACTAGAAATAGGAATCTAAAAGATTTAGATTTAAACCCAGGAAAAGTCAAGCTGACTCACAAAACACACATTTACTGTGTTTTGAAGGTCATTGCACTGTTGATTTTCAGAGGAATACATCAAAAGTAACATTCATTTACATACCGCCAATGGTGAGCGCTTTTCTTACATTTTGCAGTTGCCAAAACTTTACAAATAATTTTGGAATCAATTCTAAACCTCTCTTCGGTGAATTGTCATTACCATAAAGCACATATTTTGCAAATGTAACTGTATACAAAGTAGATTTGGCTTTAGCCAAAAATTAAATTATAGTGACAAATAGTCTGTTATTTATTTCAATTCAAAACAAATATGTACAATAATTGACGAAATTGTAAGATAAATTATACTTTTTCTATTGATTATAAAACCACTTACACTTCGTACATTCCCAATTCTTTCTTTCTTCTTTTCTTTTATCTTACCAGTAACAGAATGAATAAAACTCATATGCTTTGTGATATCTTCAATATTACCAAAAATAAAAGGCTTTGGACATTTATCACTAAACATTTTATTCCAAAATAGAACAAAGCCATATTGAATTGGCATGTCCAATTTTTCATAGCAAAGGTATGGTGCGCCTACACTAGCAGGAAATAAATCCTCCGTATAAAGATGTTTGTTTACTAAGCTACAATTATATGCATGGTGTATTTCTTTGCCAGTACGGACATTTACAACTTCATATTTCAACTGTTCTCCCGGAAACGGAAACCACTGCCCCAGTACGATACCTTGATTGCATCTTTCAATAAAATCAAGAGGTAAACGCACTAAATGTATGCCATGAGATATAGCAGTTACATTTTTTATTTTAATAATAGCTACATCATCTATAACGTCTATGCCTCCTGTAGTATCATTTGGAAATATATAGTTTTTGTGAAAAATAATGTCTGTTGGCTCATATATAGTTGCATTCTTTGCTTCTGCTGTATTAATCCCAGCATAAATCTTAAGCTTTTTCTTATTGACAAGAGTGTTTTTTACATCCTTAATATTTTTGCCTGTACGTGCTAAACAAGAGGCCGCAGTTAAAACGTAGTTCCTATAAATCAAAGACCCACTGCATCGAATATTTCTACAAAAAAACTAATAAAATCAGGGCGTACGTTTGTTGTACTACAAGAAGCCAATTACTACCTGCCTAGGTATACTTCTGTTTCAAAAATAAGCTGGACAAAAAATGGAAAATGGTTTTTTAGAAATGGTTTTCCTTGTGGATATGTGTTATTCCTTTGAATTACTTCTTCGCAGTTACACTTATAAGTAAGTAATACCGACAGAAGACACCACCAAATTTTTTTCATTTTTACTTGTACTTATGTATGTGTTTTATGTAACCTATTTTGAATTTTTTTTGATAGACGTTTAGACTCGTTTTTAAAATAACTACCTTGGTAACCATTAGTAGCCACAAACAGCAAATGATTGGTAAAATGTTGACACAGTAGGTCCATTCAATAGATTCAGCAATTTGTATTGAACGCATCCCTATTTTGTGTCCTTAGCAAGCTGAGTTTTGCTGGAACGCTAACTTAGTTCTTGAGTTTATTGAACGCACCATGGCTAACTTGAATTTTGTTTTTTGAATCTCACGATAGTTCATCCTAAAAGGTGGTTTAAAAAATTATTTTTACAATGGGAAAAAATTAGGAGTGAAAATGATAAAATCTTATATTGGAATTTTCTGGCTACATTAAGTAGAAGATGAGTTTTCTAGAATCTTGCGATAACCCCGTAAGGCTTTCTTTCAATTGTTTTGTTTGCATACGCTGTCAATCTATAGAAGATGGTTAAAGTAATGAATTAGCTTATGCAGTAATCACAAGAACATCAAGAGGAGCAGTTTATGTTCTTCTCAAAAGCAGACTGTTTTGATTAGACTTCTTTTCTCAATATGACGCTTTAGATGTTTATGCATTGGTAATAGCAGATAGACAATGTGATTACTAATCTCTTTGCAGTTAATGTATCAATTACAAAACGCCTGTAAAAGATCATACATCTTTGTTGATCACTTTTAGTGTTTTTCAAAGTAATATAATACCTCTGTTTCTGGTAAGAAGTTTCTTTGTTGACTACCTTAGAAATGTAATGTTTTTGACAGTGATCACAATTTCTAAATGCAATTCTGTAATACTTAAGGTAGTTTCTTTATTGCTTCCTTGGGCGGTGTTTGATACTATGATGTTAAGAGTACTGCGTGCGAAGAGAATGAGGTATCATTCTTATTTAAGATAGTTGAGGTTCTACTATAGCAACGCTGTTTCTTTCTTCATCAAAGTCTGAAAGAAACCTATTGATGTAGGTAAGTTTTTGAACGTAACTTTTGTGATGTACATTCAGTCTGACACTCCTATAATGTTCCCGTGTCAGTTGGATTTTACCGTCTTCTGTCAGCAAGTTTTTCCTTTTGGTATCCTGTATTCGAGTTGCGCTCTCTTCTGTTGTAGCAGTCGCAGTCATCCTATTTGTTTGTACTAGCAAACTTTGTTTCTCTTCAATATTCTTTGAGTCTTCGAGTTTAACGAACTGGTTTGCTTGAGTATCCTAAAAGGTCCTCATCATGAGTAAAGAGCATTCCATCTCAAGAACGCGAGGGGTTCTCGTATCCGGCGGGCAGATCTTCCTAAAATAACTGTGTTATATATCCTAGATATAAAATAGTTACTACGTCTTGTGCCGATAGTTTTATGTACTTTAATTCTGTTACAGTTTTGTTTCTGCACATTTCTAGTTTCATGGCCATGACCAATTAATAATTTAGGTTTTGTGTATTTAATTAGTAGAATTATCAAAAATCGCTAAAACACGTCGATTTTCTTTTGGAGGGGGCATTTACTAACCTATTCTAATCAGCTGGGAAACTTTCACCCTCCCCCCAACCACCACCCCCCAAATGCTAAATGGCACTACCCCATGTGTGATATACCATTTTAAAGGGTATACAATTCTCAATCTTTTACATCAAAGAAAATTAAAATTGGCCGTGCCGTTCGTGAACTAGACACAGAAATGTACTGATGGAATTAAATACATTTTTCTCTCCAGTTCACGAACAGCATGGCCGATTTTAATTTTTTTTTATATAAAAGATTGAGAATCTTATACCCTTTAAAATGATGTATCACACATGGGGTAGTGCCATTTAAAATATTACGGTGAGGGTGCTTGGGGGGGAGGGAAAAAGTTTCCAAACTGATTAGAAGGGGTTATTAAATATCCCCCTCCAAAACAAAATCGACGTTTATCAGCGGTTTTTGATAATGGTACTAATGAAAGAATTGAAGCGTTAAGTGGATAAAGGTGTCATGTCACCATGGAACAGTTTTGAGAAAATTAAGGTTAAAGTTTTTTATTCGGTATTTTTTTATGTTTACAAAAAAATTGCAATTTATGTTCTAATAGGTAGCATATATGAATATATTTTTTAGGATTAAGTCAAATTAAGAGATACTTATTATTTTTGGAAATTATAAGAAATTAATTGAACATGACACCTTTATCCATTTCAGAACTTACATAGTATATTTGAAAATAAAATGTTATTTAGCATTTGAACAAAATTTATTATGTTAATACAAAACTATAAATAAAAAACAACAAAAAGTCAATTTGTCCTTCTTTTCTTCCTATCAGGTTCCTCACTTTTAGCAAATATTTCCTCATAATACCACCGATACTCTTCTTTAACAAATCTTAGTTGGTCTTTTAAGTTACTGACTTTTTCTTTCGAAAGACTTCCTCTAGACTCTTGAACTCTCTTTAACTTTACATTTTCTGGACCAACAGGCTTATTACCAGCTTTCAAAATGTCAATTTTTAGAAAAGGTGTATCTTCATTCAATGTTTCT
>VTPC01003278.1:16694-61049 GCA_011009095.1 Ignelater luminosus
TTCCCACTCTTGGTAGCAGCGCTGGAAGTCTTCAACTGGTATGGCTTTTAACTGGTCGGTCACAGTCTTTTGAATGTTCTCGAGAGTTCCAAAATGACATCCTTTTAGGACATGTTTCAATTTCGGGAAAAGGAAAAAGTCACAACGACTCAAATCAGGTGAATAGGGGGGATGAGGAACAACAGTAATGCGTTTTGAAGTCAAAAATTCACTGATGTGACACGGAGCATTGTCATGATGAAGCATCCACTTGTCTGCAATGTCTGGTCTCACACGAATTACTCTTCTCCTGGGCTTTTCAAGGACACTTTTATAAAACACTTTGTTGACAGTTTGTCCTGGTGAAACAAATTCTTTGTGCACGATACCCGTACTGTCAAAAAAAAACAAATCAGCATGGTCTTGATCTTTGATTGGTTCATTCGACATTTCTTCGGCCGAGGAGATGACGGAGTGTGCCACTCTTCGCTTTGCCGCTTTGCTTCGGGATCGTACTCAAACATCCAGGATTCATCACCTGTGATCACACAATTGAAGAATTCTTGGTCATTGGCAATCCACTCAAGAAGATCAACGCACACGTTTTTTCGAATGTTCTTCTGTTCAGTTGTGAGGTTTTTCGGCACCATTTTGGCACAAATCTTTCGCATGTTCAAATTGTCTGTCAAAGTTTGATGCACGGTGAAAGTGTTTAAATTTAACTGTTCACTCATCATCCTTATTGTTAAACGACGGTCTGATCTCACAAGAACCCTCACACGTTCAACGTTTTCGTCAGTTTTTGAAGTTAAAGGTCTCCCTGAGCGAGGTTCATCTTCAACGTGTTCTCGGCCGCCCAAAAATAATTTGTGCCAGCGGAAAACTTGTGCTCTTGATAAGCACTGTTCCCCATAGACCTGTTTCAACTTTTCAAAAGTCACACTCGCGGATTCACCAAGTTTAACACAAAACTTTATTGCACAACGTTGCTCTAAATTCCGATGCTCCATTTCTGTAACACACAACAAAATCACAACTTCACTGATGGCGCTGTCAAAAATAATGTGTTAGCTGTACGGAGTTGTAACTCGGACTGAGGAAGTGGAAGCGATAAACAAACCGGTTTAGCACAGGCCGGTAGACACAACGTTGCCAGATCTCCCGCAGTGTTGTCAGTCTCATTACTTTTCTCACACACCTCGTATATCACCAATATACAAAACTATAATGATAACAATACATTTAATAATGAACTTCAAAGAACTCCATGGCAACAACTTTTCTATATACTTGAAATTGATTAGAATATTTAAATTCTACTATTTCTGATTTATTTGACAAACACGCACCATTCAAAACCATTAAAATAACTAAGAGAAGGCAGCATGGCTGACCGATAATCTAAAAAGCATTCGAGATTTGAGAGATAAGGCGCTAAAGCGATTTAAAAAATCAAAGAATCCTATTGATTTTACAGAATACAAATCCCGCAGGAACCATTACAACGGAGCCCTAGAATCCGAAACACGTGCATATTTTAATACACATCTTTTTAATATGCAGTCCTCACGACAAATGTGAAAAGAAAAAAGACTAAATGTACCCGCAAACACGCAAAAAGAGTTACCTTGTCATCTAAAAAATCTTCATGCTACGAGTTTTTCTTAAATAATGTACCTAATGTTTCAGCTGGTAACTTTAGTTTTCAGAAATTTTATACCAGTCAAATGGACAAAAATTTATTTGTCTTCAATACAGTTACCACTGATTATTAGCTTAAGATATTTTATTATCTACTTTATTTTGTTTATTTTGCAGGTTGTCTAGAAACGATAACAATTAAAACAAATCGATTTGATTGAATCGAGTTAAGATTTATTACGTGTAAAAACTGGGTTTAGTGACCCGGAGAAATTACGTAGCATAATATAATAATAGGTATGCCTTATGAAACGACTTGCTCTGTGGTTCGGAGATTGGGTCGGAGTCGTAGAGAGAGACTTCAATAGAAAACGATAACGGAAAGAGTTTAAATTAAGAGGGCGCCAGTCTTAGTAAACTTTGACCTAGATAAATGACCAGCTGACCCTAAGACTGGTCAGCTGTCCTGGTCTACGGTATCGGAAAAGAGAAGGGGTTCCACCTGCGACAGCTGTTTGATAACACAATACTTAGTCGCTCTCCAATGTGCAGGCGGAGCTCCACGATGATTTCCAAAGCTTATGTTCCCTGTAACAGATCTTATCTCGTGTGTTGACACAAAGAAACGAGTTAAAGTTATAACAAGGCATATATTCACACACGAAACGATCACAAACATGTAAATACAATTTCACAACAGCGAGACCAAAATGAAACAAGATAAACAGGAAACAATAAATTTCAGGTACAAACACGAATACAAGTAGTATAAATACATAAACAAGAAAAAGAAGAAATAATTATATATACAGAAAATATGCATTACCGACCTCAAGGGTCGATGACAATGTAACCTATATTTAAATAATTCGAGAATACGGCAAATGAGCCCCGTTAGTTAAATTTATAAAACAAGCACTGAATATAGCTCGGTACAAGATATTATAAACAATAACGTGATGCGTTATAAAGACACTGACGAATATATTACAAGTATTCGTTTTCTGTTTGATATGAGAGTCCGTACTAAATATTGTGTAACACAACACTTTTTTTTAAACTATAAAAGGTACCATTCAATCTTCTTATAATTTAAGTGACAGCAAAAATAACTTCTTAAACGTTAAATTAAATAAATAACTTCTTTTAAAGTGCATAAGAATCTCGCAGCTCACTTATATTGTGAAGCGCGTAAATTATTCTTATTAAGAATAAATATCTCCAGGTATAGAAATACAACGGAAGGAACGCAAGCGTTCTTCACGAAAGCTGAAGCAAAACTTCTTCAAAACTGAGAAGCGAGAAGCGGCGTCAAACGGAACCATCTTGTCGAGCGATATTTCCCCTCGATAACGTTATTTGCTCGCAT
This sequence comes from Ignelater luminosus, assembly GCA_011009095.1. NCBI lineage: Eukaryota > Metazoa > Arthropoda > Insecta > Coleoptera > Elateridae > Ignelater > Ignelater luminosus. Next base: position 19,684 of record VTPC01003278.1, read on the forward strand.
GACAACATCCTTGCGCTGATTGGAACACGCAAAGGCTGGGGAAAGTCACTCATTCCATCGGATATGAACTGGAATGACCGTGCAGATCTAATTTGCATTTAGTGTCAAAGAATAAAATTTATGTGTCTACAGCATGGATTTCAACCACAAAATTCTTGGAACACAGAAAAATGAAATATAAAAATAAAGGTATTTTTAATTTTTAAAGAATTCGAACCTTGTTCAATCGCAACAGAGAAAGCGAGAAAGGAATAAACATTTTATTTCTTGACTTTACAAAGGCGAATAACACTTATCGAAGACGAGAGAATTAAATATTTACAGAGAGGTAAAATTTATGTACAAAATTAAAATAGAAATTAAATGAAATTTAGCATAATGCTAACCGGAACGGTGATTTGTAAATGATCTTAACAGATTCATACCCTGTATTATTTTATACTCATGACTAAGAGTTTATAAATGTAACTATCTATTGCATATTTTTAAATGAAATAAGGAATTCATAAAATATGTCAACATCAGTTCTGTAGTTAATTGTATTTTAATGTATTAGTTCTACGCTGAGGAATATACAGGATGCTTCGAAGACGTCATAAAGAAGTGAGTCTGAATGACAATTTTTCATGTTCTTCTAGAAATAATTATTTTTATCACTGAACTGTACACAAACATGTACATTTTAATTCTAAATTTAAAATATCCAAATTAAGATTGCCATTTAACTGGAATCTTGCGTTGAAGTTCAATCGTCCAGTATTGTGTTGTATCATACATCTAGTGTATTTTGTATTATTATATACATATGCACGTAGCTTTTTCTGTATTATGTTAAAATAGTTGTTGTACATGTTCAAAAAAATACAAATCTAGTAACAGTTGTTAAGCTCTGTGTAAGGGTGATCCCCCCCCCCACCTTCTTTTGTTTCGCCTCGGTTACCTTCGGGTCCATAAATCAAATCGCCATATTCATTTAGTATATTGTTAGTTAGTTAACAATACTAAAAATATTCTTATTAGCTTTAAAGAATAAAAAGGATGAATTTAATTCGATAAAATTTAATAAAATTTCTTAATTAAAGAATTTAATACTCTTAGCATACAACACACATCAACCTTATTGATAAAGCAACATTTCTTATTACATTGTAGTGAAATAATCAAATATTAATAAAATTGTTTTAAAAGTTCTTCAAGCTTGGAATCTCTTTTTGCATGACAACAAATTCCAAATAACCAATTGCCCATCCAATCCAGAAGTACTAAACTTAATAGCATCAGCTTTCGTACCTCCGTACAAACACAAGCAAGACTGAAATTCCCTCATTGCTGAAAGGCCCCCAGCTTCTTTCTTCTGAGATCTAATTTTGCAAAAAAATGTAATTGGCCGTTTGTGTCTAATGAACGCAGTAAGAGCATACAACTATGCTCAGCTGCAACAATTGAATGGTTACTAATCCAAGTACAGCTTAAAAATTGCAAGAATTCTGTCTTCAATTTGATCATTGCATTTCCCTTAGTGGCATCTGCAACATTAATTGACTAATCGTGTGCAACCCAACTTATTTTTTTTCTATCAGGAGAAAAGCTAACACTTCCACACAAAACCATTGCTTTATGAACAAATTATGGAAAATCTACCTATGGAACGCGTCACACCGTGTAGGCCGTTTCTAAACCGTGGAGTAGATTACTCGGGCCCAATTAGCATTACAGAAAGCAGAAGACGTGATAAAAGAAAAATAATAAAATCTTATGTGGTTGTTATTGTTTGTCTTGCAACAAAAGCGATACATTTGGAGTTAGCATTTGACTATTCAGAGCAAGTTTTTTAAGCACTCTAAAAAGAATGATGGCGCGTAGAAGTAAAGTTGCTCAATTGTGGTCTGATAACGGAACTAATTTTGTAGGAGCTAACAGAGTTACGTGAAATGAAAGCATTACTTAATTCGCAAGAGTTCAAAAACAGAGTCATTGCAGATTTAGCAAATGAGGGTATCAGATGGAAATTCATACCCCCGAGCTCACCCTACATGGGGGGAATTTCGGAAGCAGGTATCAAGGCGTTTAAACAGTAACAGGTAGCTTAATAGTTAGTATTGAAGAAATGTACACGCTCCTTTCCTTAATTGAATCCTGTCGCAATTCAAGACCTTTAACCCCACTAAGCAATGATCCCAACGACTTTGAGGTGCTAACGCCAGGAACCAGCGGAACCACGACGAGAGGTGTTAATCGAGTGTGCGTTCTACCGATAGAAGAAAACGAGACGGCAGTGAAGTGAATGTTTTGGTGCCAATAGTCGGCAGTGAACAAGACACTTGTGATTTGTGAATCTCATGAACAATCAATATTTTCTTAATTCTATAATGAACAGTTTTAATCTTAAGTTTAACATTGTAATAAGTAATAGTTTTATTGCATCTCGTCTTTATCTATGTATATATATTCAATATCATTCTGCCTTTCACAAATGTAAGTTTAATATCCAAATGTTGAGAAATCAAAATTTTCCAAGAGGCGGAAGATATTAAGTTTTGTGTAAGAGTGATCCTTCCCTATCCTCTTTTCAGTTTCAACACAACCCCACCAAAGCAGGGGTAAAGCTCACTAGCGCGTCAATATGAAAATATACTCGTATTTGTAGAGACATCAGGTCTTTTACTTCTTAATCAAACCAGTTGAGACGCAACAGTTGTTATTTACAATTTTTTACATTATGCAAATAACTTGTTTTTCATGTTTAAATAAATAAGAGAATAAATGATTTTAAAACTAATTAATAATAGAATAGCAAATTATAAGAAAGAGGGAAATATACGATAATTTGATAGGTTGTGCCTATTACTCAAAGAATTTTACTTCAAACAACAATGAGCAACACGGCGTGGCAGCTCAAACGTCCCACAGTCGTCTGAGCCGAATATCCAGGCGGGCAAAAGTCAAAAACATAAGTAAAATGGGTGATGATTGGTGCATAAAAAAGTTATTCCGGTCTCTGATTAAGAATTTAAGGTTAAAATTGTAAGATTCAAAATGGCGGATATAAAATGGCGCACATAATTATTAAAAAATTACAAATTATTTATAAATATGGTTGTATATATTATTGCTAGGTACATTATTACAAAATATGGGCTGCAATCGACAAAAGTAAAACGACCAATAAAATACTTTAACGCCGTTATCAAATACAAGACTCGAAAAACACGCATCTGTTCTGAACGCTTCCAGTGTGTTTTGGTTTGCCATCTGTATATATCATGGCATCGATAGGCTCTGGTAAGTCTGTAATTGTGCGTATATACTTAGTTTTATGAATAGTAACTGTGTAATTTTAATATAAATAAATATTTTTTGCATCAGATATGTTTTAAGGTCTCACATCAATTTGTTAGGCTTGGTTATGAAATAATGTCTATGGTACTTAAAAGTACACATAAAAATCTATAAATTATGCAAAGTTTCATTTGCGTTTACTTGCTTATTCAAAAGCTATAGTAAATCAAAACTTTTTTTCCGGTGCAATATCGCCTTATCGTGTGTCTATGTAACATCCATACATATTGTAATAATCTTAACTGGGATTATCTCTTTTATTTTTATGGTCTTTATTAATGGGTTCACAAATAAAAAGTACTATGATGTCAAAATTTCAGATTTTTGATAATTTTTAGGTTAGACAGCCCAGTCACTTTATACAAAAAAAAGGCCAAACCTCTAAAAAAATCCGACTGAAGATCCTTTCCAAGGACAATTCAGACAGAGATTATGCAGTTATATGTTCATGAACGATGTTTCTATGTAGAAATAGGTCTTATTATCTGTATACACTACTATACCTGTAGTATAGTGGAGTATGCGCTTTGTTCCAAAATTTCTTAGTCCCATGTCTCAAAAACTATTAGTTCTACGTGAATTTTGTATAGGACCTTTTTTGTGTAAATTTAGCTCATGAACAAATTTCATAACGACCAAAATTAACGTAAAACCAATAGTTTACGAGATATTTGAGAAAAACTGATTTTCGTGACCTTTGACCTTCTGTAACTTCTGTAGCAGTCCCGTTGGCTTTATGGACTTTTGAAGGATTGTTTTTTGACGCCGAAATAAAGAAAATCCCGAAGGAAAATCTTCAGTCGGATTTTTTTAGAGGTGAATGTATAATGTGACTGGACTATAGATCTATTAAACTTCATTCTCAAATATCGGTCATAGATTACTATGCTATGATTTATATCAACAGTTGTCAATAAAATTTCTGACACTTATTTGAATTTAAGGAACTTCTTACAATTTTAATAAATTAATCATTTAACTTTTAACTAATTATTATATCCTCGCGTCGAAACCAATTTCGATTTGTTTCATAGATTGTTAGAATCTTCAGATCCTTTGGCTTCATGTTTGCGCAAATTTCACGTTAAAAATCCATCTGAACTTACTGACCAAGTAAAATCTCTATTAATATTGGAATCGATTTAATAAATAATTCTATCAACATCTCTAAAAACATTTATTCATTTATTTCTTTATTGGTTCATTTATTTAATTATTCATTCATTCTTTCATTTATTTCTATATTGGTTCATTTATTTAATTATTATGTTTTATGCAGAATTATCACTACCATTTTTTATTGTTCGCACTCAATCAAAGTGCAAAAAAGTTCAAGTACAGTTCACGTCATATTCACATATTCAAGACGTCTATAAAAACCTTATCTTGACGTCTTGGTAACATCATATTACTGACGCCTTAATAACGTCAAAGTATTGACGTTTTGATAATGTCTATGGACTATGACATATTCACGTGATCCTAGTGTCATTTTAACCTCAATTATCACGTTTTGACTGAAAAAAGACGTAATATAAACGTCAGCCTGTGACTTGGAATATTTTGCATAGACTGGGAGTAGAGAACATTTACGTCCTCAGAGGCATAATCTCAGTTTTCTCAATTAATTTTATGATTAAATTAGATTTGTTGTTTAGTTTGCAAAAGTATGCAATCTTTGGTTTCTCTTGAACAATATTTTTACTGTACCTACTAATCAGCTCATGATTACTTATGGCAAGAAAGCTCCTAATAATCAGTAGTGACTAAAAGGCGTGTTAGTGAAGTTAATACATTTTTGTAATAAAAGTTTCTTTTATAATGATTTGGGTAAACACAGCTGTCTGAATAATTTATAGCAGTCTTTTACCATCACTGTTGGTTCTTGATAAATTATCAGTGATGCAATTCGTAGAAAGCAACAAAATCCAGTGTGTATGGGTATAGTAGATTTCACAATATTTGGTAAATAGTTTTTACTTCAAGACAATTTGCTGGCATTTTATGGCTACTTAAGCACGTGTATAACAAAGAAGTGCTGTCAGTTGAAATATAAGCCAGGTAGTGATCAACCAAAATAATGCCATTGGGAGATAACTAGTAGTACCTAGAAGTTTATAGGATTATCCATCCAAATTGAAGATTACTATAATATCCAGATGATTGATTAAGTATACATTTAAAAACAAAGAATGAAAAATAATAATTATGTAAAATTTTTATTTAGTGCAGTTACAAAGTTGTCAACATAATATAAATAATGTTAAATACTGTCAACACAAACATCACATATACAAAACACATAAGTAATATTTTCTACTACATACTATATCATAAGAAACATCAATACATAGAATGATAAAAGTTTTTGATCGTAGAAAAACTTGAAATATTTGCATGTGGCAGTGAACAATATATAGCTCGGCCATTTTCGGAAACTCTAATTTATTTTTGATTAATAAAACATACTAAAATATTGACATTATTAATAGTACAACTGACAACTTAGAATTCGTACAATAATAAACACTGAAAAGGATTGACATTTACGAGGCCGAGCAGTATTTATATACTTATAATATATATATGCACATACAAACTACATGAAGATGATTGTTATCTAAACCACAAATCATAATTCTGTACTCATTTCGGCAGAATCTCGAGTTTTTGTGGAATTTTGGTTCCCATTACATGCACTATTATTTAATAAATTTAAAGCATCCCTGTTTGCTAGATGTTCTTCATTTGGTGAAGAGTTACTTTGATTTACTGAAGCTGGGACCTAAGCAAAGAGATTGTTAGATTTAGTTATTAATTAATGTTAAAGCATAAACTTGTTATAATAAATACTGTCTTACTAAGGAAATAGCAGATTCTGTTCTAATTGTTGAAAAAATTGAAAGTTCATTTAATATTAGCATATTTTGACCACATAGAAATTATGCATTTCTACTAACAAAAAAACCAAATGACATCTTTAATCAATTTATTTGATTATTTCTTTATTTACCGTTCAAAGTAAGACAGAACAATAAAGGAATGCAGTAACTGTAAAATTATTTTATTATGTTAATTATACCAGTACTTACTGCATAGAGCTCCTTATTAGAGGAGTTAAAACATATTCCAAGCTGACTGATCGTGAACGGTTATTTAGAGAAGGCAGTGGAGGTCTTTGGGAAGCTCTAGTACTACGACTACTGCGGCTTTGTCTTCTCTGTATCACATATAATGTTTCAAATTGTTATAATAATCAAACAGTTTGCTATTTTACTAATTTGACTTTGTAAGCCTGCTTCAATTCATAATTTTGTTTTTTTTTTTTAATATGTGACACAGAGGACTAATACAGAAAGATTATACTAGAACAATACTAGCAAAAAATTATTAATGCAAAACTACGGTTTTAATAAGCAAAGCTATAGCTCAGAGATTGAAGCAGCCACAAAGACAAAGCAAAGCAAAAACAAAAAGCCCGGAAGATTAATGACAATGTTTTATCTATCTATACATATTATAAGTAACTTATTTTTTGTCTGAATAGGTACCCACTTTTCAATTTCATTTAAAAAAATTTATATATATAGAACTCAAATTATTACATAACAACTCACTAAAACTGTGACTGCAATGTAGGTACTTACAGGGAACTGACTTATATTTTGATTTGTGTCTGCTCTTTGGTATGAGTAGATGAAGTTATCTAGTTCATGATTTCCCCCAGACACCGTACTACTTTTGGAGCGAATACTAGATCCCATTCTATATTGCAGTCTTAGTGGCCCTGAATCGTTGTCATTTGCCATTGGACTGCTGGTAATAGATCTCAAAGAGCTCCGCGAAGAAGAAATGTTATGGTGAGTTAAATGAGAGTTATCAGAGTAGGAAGCATTACTATGTTTAGAGCCCATCCTGACAAATGAAGTTCGCAAATCAGCAGACTGCTTATATGCAGTGTTATTTTTTGAACCAGTATGAAACTGCATATTTGAGGCATTATACATATTGTAAGAAATGCGAGGTGAGGCTTTAGAAAGCTGAAAAATAATTTTTTTAAGCTACAGAACCATTAGTTAACTAGCAATTACTGTCAAGATATAACAGTATATAGAAGTGTTTAAACTTAAGAAAGAAAACTGACCCCATATTTACATTCCATGTCTTGCATATGTACATTAGATTTGTTGACATGAGGTGGTTCTGCTCTGCAAGCAGGTTGACTGTTGTGAGTAGGATAGAGTTGGTGTGGGTTTAGAGCCTGATACTCACTATTGAGAACTTTACTCACAGATATAGATCCTGCTCTTGCTTCAGAACCACCCAATATCTTGCTGTTGGTAGATCCAAACTTCATGCTATCACTGGATCTAGAACAAAGTATGGTAGAAACATCTTAATTACAAAAAACATATTTACCTCTCGCTACTGTAAGGGCAGTCTTGTTCAGCACCAAGGCCAGAGTCAGTGTGTTCATGACTCACCCTTGGCGATTCTATCCCTTCGTGAAATCCATTGCTAAGTCCTCCTAGCAACGTATTGGGATTTCCATAAAGTGCTGAGTTACCTATTCGTACATTTTTATTACTTCGCTGTGAACTATTGCAGGAGAAGTTATCAGATATTCCTAATGAATCTAACATCCTTTAACACAGAAAGAAATTAACTGATTATGTTAAAATATTCAATAATATATGGCGCTTGTTATACCTTGGTAACATACTATTTGAGTTATTATTAGAACTAAATAAGTTACTAGAGGCAGTCTTTGTTGTAAAGTCATTATTATAAGAGAGTTGCGATGGTGATTCATTTTTCAAATTATGGGTTACATGAATTCCACGAACTCTGTTAGCATCTGCTATATGCGAAGAATATGGTGGAGGTGGACTACGTGATATCTTATCACCTTGTGCGATATCCCTAAAAGAAAAAGAATTTAGAACTAAATAACATCACTTGTAATCTGATTAATACTTACGGTTTGTTCCACTGCTTTATTTTTAATTGTTTGGCATGATTAGTCTGCACAACAGTATAAGGTATTTCTCGAAGTTGGCTATCGCTCATCCCAACTGTATCAATGAGATCAAATTCCAAGTGTTTTTTAACTTCATCTGATAACCAATTCTTTCCTTCCGAAGGCGAACGTGATCGTGAACGATGCCGCCTATGTCGACGATTCCGATTACGATAAGATAATTCAGACTCAGTTTCAAGTCCGCTGTTGACGTAACCAGATCTTTTACTACTAATAACATTGGCTTGTTGAATACTGCTAGCGTTTCCTTCTCCTGCTTGTCGTTTCTGAATCTCACGCCACTGAGAACCCGAATCTACTAATTCATAGTGGCTATCTGATCCCCTGTAAACAATTTCAAATTAATATGCAGCATGAATTGAAAAAAAGTAAACATTTGCCTCGATTTACTCAAAGACTTATGTCTGTGTGAATGAGAATCCTGTTCTGAACCAGAGTCTCTTTTGTTTCCTCTAGATCTATGGCGTCTATGTTTACGATGAGATCTTCCAGAGCATTTTGACAATTCGCTTTCATTATCAGACGTCATTCTGCTGCGATGTTTACGTCTGCATAAACAATAGCAACTTATAGATATAGTATTTATTATTTGCATTATAACTACCTTTTACAAGAACGTGATTCATTGGAACTTTGACTATCAATAGACGACGAACGATATCGAGGACCTGCTGAGCGAACAGATCTAGGGCTAGGAGGTACAGAACTGTTATATAGACCTCTTGAATGAGGTTGAGACCAAGGAGCACTTCTTGTACTATGTGGAGAATCCGATCGCTTTCCTTTCACAGCTGAAGTGCAGGTTGCTTGATACGGACTTTCAAATCTTAACATAAACAATAAATCGCGTTAGTAATGTGACCAAAACAAGTTTTATTGTTGCTACTAATTAAGGCAAATATTACACAACTTTGCTTACAAAACATAATTAACGTTAAGACTGACAATTCTTACTACAGTCTCATCTTAAAAAATGTCAGGGTAAATAAAGTATCAAGAAAGACTAAAATTTTATTTATTTGTTTTAACCCAACTTTATATAAATCATGTGATTGATGTCAAATTACCCTTATCGGTTTTTTCTCCCGACGTGCGTAGCTTTTCTCCTGGTCCACTTTGATGAATGTTTTCTTGGATTACTTGATACGTAAGTACAAAGACTAAAATTAGTTATGACATACACACGCAGTTGCTATAGAAGTTATCGTCTGGGAATGTCAACTACAGTTGATTTACGATCGATTGCAGAGCGAAATGTTGCCGCTGAATTTTTTATCTTAACTCGTTACCCAGCTCTCCGAGCAACCAATAAGAGATTGAGTGATTCTCAAAACTGCTAATAGCAGTTTTTCCACCCCTTTATATTTATTTGGAGGGCACTTCCAACTCCATTCCGGGGGATTTTTGACAGCAATTTCGTATGAGATCCGTGCCGTTCATGCATTTCGAACTTAATTTGAATTTCTTCTGCAAATCTTTAGCAGCATAGTGTTTTTTTATAAAAAGGTGTGTTAACATAAAGAAAACATTATCGAGTTCATTAAGTTTACCAGAATGTCCATATAGTAGGCTTGTGACGAGGCTATACTCTCCAGAGACTATTGACTATCGTTACTGTGGCCAATTGAATCTAATCCATTTCCCCACTTTGTCTTTTGATAACAGGACACTCACGAAACATATCACCGTACCACTCCAATCTCCGACCTGCCGAGTTAGTCACGTGGCAGCTGCAATTTATGTTACGGGGAAACTTCCACTATGGGTCTCTAATTGCCATTTTTCCCGTAACACAGAGATTAGAAGTGCATGGAAAATTAAACCTACGCATGGGCAGTATAGCAGAGAAATACTTGAAAGTGAGCTTCTCGAAGAGCTACAAACACTCAAATGGCTTACTACATCTAGTCTAAAGATAAGAACAGAGAGTATGGTGGTATCCATTCAAGATCAGGCTATCAACACACACTATTACTTCAAAAAAATACTCAAGAGAATTGGAAACGGCAAATGCCGGTTATGTAAAATACACGACGAAAGATTGTATTAAACGTGGATCGTTTTAAAATGAACACACTGTATGTATAAACTCGTGTGGGGGACGTTTCGAAAACACCAACAAATAATAATAATAATAACCATGATGACTAAGTACTGGATGCGGCACTCTAATTTAGCTGCAGAGCGTATCATCTTACCAACTGATGAAGAAGGTTTGGGAATAATAAATGTAAAAAACTTGTGTCATTCACAAACTCATAAGTTGAGAGAATGCTTTTTTAACAAGAGTCAGGAAAACCAAATGTTTGCGGTAATATGCAAATATGACGAGAACATAACCATTCAATCCAAGTAACCTAAACAGGGAGACAGATGAAGACAATGAAACCATACAACTACAAATGCAAACGTGGAAACAAAAGAAGCCTACGGTGCACACTCAAATTATTTAAACCAAGAGCATATAAAACAAACTACTCGCTCAAGAATGGGCAATTATATGGAGATACTATAAGGTTTATGATGTCCATACAAGACTGAATGCTATAAATCAATAACTATCGAAGGTACATTCTTAAAGATCAAAATGTTACTGATAAATGCAGGAAGTGCGGAACCAAAGGGAAAACAGTTGATCATATAACAAACGCGTGTACGGCAATCTCACACACAGACTATGCTCAAAGACATAACAACGTCGCAAGAATAATTCATCTGCAAAGTTTCAACTTATGAAACAAAAAATGTGCTACTACAAATATAAACTTGCAGGCGTGTTACAAAACAACCAAGATGCAGAATTTACTGGGATCAGGAAATTAGGACAGACATAAAAATATCAGTCAACAGACCAGATATAGTCATAGAAAAATAGAAATTATTGATATAGCCGTCCCATTTATGCAACGTGCAATCCACATACGCCACTCAAGTAAATAAATATACTAAGCTGGCGGCATACGAAATGCATTTTTGCATCCCTAAAGCAATGTAAAATCAGATTTTCGAATCAAACTTCCTGACGCGTTTTACACCCACACCCACGTGCACCACTATTAGTACAATTTACATAATTTATTTATTTAAAAGATTGTACTATTGTTCATTCAATACTGTAGAAGTAAAATTCTAATTATTTTAAATTAATAAATCACTTATTACATAACCCGTATGTTACGATTTCAAGAGTCATAGTAACTTCCAAACTAAATTTTTGCCCATAATTCCCTTTTAGATGGTAAAGGTACACACTATAAAAAGTATTTTAAGGTGAGTTCAAAAACGATAAAAATTGTCATAATTTGAGAAATTTTACATTTTGTACTTTGAAAGCCATTTTGGAAGATGGGATCAAGTTACGTATGATTTTATGACGTCATTAAATTTGCTTTCAATCTGCTTTTTACTTTTTTTCTGAAGTTTAAGCATAAGGAATTGCAAGGGTTTGTTTAGTACCCTACAAAAGGTTCTTTTAAGCAGTACCTACTATTTGGTGTAAAAACTTAATTCACCATCATCGTATACTGTCATATTGAAATGTGAAAAAAAAAATTTAAGTGGCCTACTTGAGATGGAATAATTATATAATTAATGAGAATATTTCCCGTTGTGCTGTTTTTCTAATGTTTTTGAAATGACGTTCAGTTAATGTTAAAATGAAATTTTTTACATCATAATATTTATGTAGGCACACGTGGAAATCTTGTAAATAACCAGAAAATTCTGTACTATGTATAAAGTTATGTTTCTTCGAAAAGTTTTAGAGAAATTGAAAACAAGAAGATATTGCAAACGTAAGTCATGAGAACGTTAAAGGAATATAAACAAATTGTCACCCGAATTCCCTATCATAGGGAAAATAACGCGCATTCCTTAAAAAAGAGGGTCTTTGAAGTGAAATCAAAGCTTTTTACTTTACTGTGGATGTGGCTCTGTACTCGCTCACGGTAATAATCATATTGATTTCAAAGCTGTAATTGATCAATTGTGTTTTGAGGCACAAGATTGCCTTATATCTTTATCATTTATGCATTCAACAACTTATTTTCGAATTACAATTTCCCTAACAATTGAGAAAGCAATGAAAGTACAATGTGTTATAGCAAATTATAATTTAGCTTTAGTTTCTTCCGTAATTAACTTTTCTAATTAATAAATCTAACATAATTTGAATAATTTAATTCATTTCAGTTTTCAAACAGTACAAAGAGTACTTATTATTTGTTGGTGCTTATTTCAGTTACTTCGAATTTGAACAAAATATTATAAGGTCGTAAAAATAAGTTTTGATACCTTGAAGAAGGACTCGCTTTCTTAAGGAATGCTCAATAACGAATGTGAAGAGTTTAAATGGCCCACAGTTAAGTAAGACACAGAATTACAATAGCAAATGGCGAGTGGCGAAATGTTTTATCACACTATATTTAGTAGACTACTTGCACTTGTTATTGCTCCATAAGCGGGATATGAGATGACACCCAGTATACTTATTAGTATATAGAGTAATATTCAATTGAATCTAAAAGCTTTACACCAAAATGCTTTATATGAAACATTAGGTGGAAATAAGAATACTCACGACTGTGCTGGTTGTGGTATAGAAATATGTTTCACCTCTTGCTGTTGAAAGTGATCTGCTTTTGTGGATTCATCAACTAGTTGAACTAAAATAATTTGAAAAATTGTATTAAAAATTTCAAAATTAATATTTGACATACCATCATTAGCACCTTCAACAATGCGTCGCTGATATCTTCTGGAAGGCGTTCTTGTAAACGACGGTGGCGTGCGTGCTCTTAATTGAGCATCCCTCACAGCTTGCTTTTCGGTCCTACCACTACAATGTATATATAAATATTCAAACAGGTAATGTTTGACTGAAACGTATTTGTTTACAATGAAAAAACGATTGTTTTTCAGTTTCAGTGTGTTAAAATAAGTCAAAGACCTATTAAAACTTACAGATACAGATATTAAGTTTATATTGATTAAAACCAAAATCATCTTCACCATATTTAAAACTCTTTGGTTAGGTACTTCTAAAATCTGTTACTGTAGAATGCATCTGCAAAATTTGTAAGGCATCTAACAAAAATACAAAGGGTAAAGTACACAGCCATTGGCACGACGCCAGTAGTTGGCACTGTGCGTCTTTCAAGGGATATTCTGAGTAGGGTGGTAAGTGTGATCAAGTAATTTTTTGTTTTGTTAGATCTTCGAATGTGCGAACTGCAGAATACTGTTAATATTTAAATATTGGCACTGCCAAGAAATCCGTGTTTAATAAATTTTGTGATATATCTTAATAAATCTGATTTTATGAGTGCATACAGGGCGGCTCAAATTCGAAGTAAGCACGGGGTATTTTAGAAACTAGAAGAGTTAGAGAAAAACTGAATACACGTTCTTGATCTACGTTTTCCTGCTGAGTTCATTGTTGCAATCAGAACTCAAATATCTTTTTTTGTTTTCGAGTTATGGGCAAAAACTGATTTTTATCAAGTATCTTCGTTATCTGAAAAGAAAATAGATAAAGATTGTTGGGAAAATTCTTTGAATGGTTTGATGTCTAGAACAAGGTAACTACTCTAAATCTTTGTTTTGTTTGATTGTTTTCAATATATAGCAAAAAAAGTAGTTTGTTTAAATGGCAACCACAGTAGGTCTTGACCTATCTGAATACGTGTTTTTCTCAGCTTTCAGAATATACAGTGCCCGCCAAAAAGTCTGCACCATATCGGAAGAATTTTTATTGAATGCTTTATGGGAAATTTATTTCCGGCATCAGGCTTTGCTTGCTACAGAACCACAAACGCCCTAATCAAAAGTAATCATGTGGTCTCCATTACCTGAAAAAAGTTGTTAGTAAAGCTAGAAGAACGTTCCAAAACTGTAACCGACAAAATTTAAAAAGAATATGTTACTCTCTTCATCGTGAATACGAACCACTAACTGAAAACACAGTAACTGAAAACTGGAAAAATGGAAATAGTCAAAATCAGAAATATTAGATTTTTTAAATAATTCCTTCAGGTTTAAATACATCAAAAAGTTCTGCAATCATAATCATAATAAACTCTTTGTTTGGTATTATAAAATAGTTCATTACAAAATTAAATTCAAAGCATAACCACAACGAACTCCGTTTTGTTACTGAATTCGAGCAACAGTCCGTTCACAAAAATAACATTTATCTTTCGGCGGCCATTTTGATCATGTTCCCGAGGTGATATCAAAAAACTGAAAGTGTACGTATCTTATTTCTTTTCACGCGTTTTATCGAGAATAACTTACCAGTACATCAAAATACCTACGTAATGCAAAATCAACAAAATCAGTCATCAGTCTTTGCCTTCAATGAAACAAGAATTAATAATATAAAGTAAATTTAGTAAAATAGTCCGCAATTAATATTAAAATGTAAATTAAGGCGAAATCCTTTTTATTCATCGGTATTCACAAAAGACATTTTTCAAGTTAAAAGAATATTCACATCTATTTAATTATTAAAAAATTCTTTTATCAAAGGTAAAAAGCAAAGAAAAACTGCCGCAATCTTTTGCAATAATTCAGTGATTGTATAGGACCATAGAGGAATTTTATTTCCTCTATGATAGGACGTACATTCTGCATCGCTATATACTCGAAGGCACACGGGTATAGGACTTGATGACGTCACATTGGTATAGTATTTCGCTTCTCGGAATAATGGCACATTCCTTTTTAAATACCTTTTGTTGTATTGATCTTATAAACTTCAAATTTTTAGTGTTATTGATATAAAATACTTTCTAAAAATGTAAAAAAATTGCATACACTGAATTTGATTAAACAACCTTATTATAAATTTTATCGACTATTACGACTAACCAAGGAGGACAGACTGCAGACGTGAAAAAAACCATTAAAACTTTGTTGTTTCAAGTTTTCCCTCGAGACAACGAATATGGAGACAATTTGTTACACAAATCCATCAGAAAAGGTGCAAAGGATACTGTAGGTAGTGACGATGACTGCTATGAAGTTACTAGCTCTGAAATTTTTAACATAATTAAAAATATGGACCCAAATAGGGCACCAAGCATCGGACGTTTTTTACACGCTTTCATGGTTAATAGTATCTTTTCAGATGTACGGAAGATTCAAAACACAAAATTCGTTCTAAAACCAGGTAGAGACAAGCCAAAAATTAATAGTGTTTAACCGATTTGTTTAATCTGAATTTTAAGTAAGATTCTAGATAAGATTATTACACAACGTTTAAATTATTTTGACTTCAAAAGGGAAAAAAGCACGATTCAGTTGTTAAAATTATTTATAAATGTAAAGAAAATAAAATTTATTGCATTATTATTTTATTGGACATAAAAGGGGCTTTGATAATGCGTGATGGCCATGCATTATCTGGGAATTGGAAAGAAGTGATTGCCCTAGTAAATTATTAAAATTAATTAAAAAATACTTTGATAATCGATATGTCTCATATTCTCTGCCAAACAGAAAAATCACTGTCAAGGTAGACTTTTAGATTGGGCACGTGATAAAATTTAAGGTTGATAAAAAGCGATATTTATTGGCACACATGTTAATCAAGAGAAACTAACCTTTTTAATGGATAATATTCGCTGCAAAGATTCCTTTAAATATTTGGAAATAGTCATTGATAATAAATTCAATTGGAAATCACACATTATCTATATTTGTTCAAAGAGTAAAAGTATATCTAAAAAACTATGACTGCATCATGTTTGATTTGGGGTTTTTGTGGGAAAGATTTGCAATTAAACAGGGATTTGAAAGTTAGAGATGTCAACATACAAGACTGTCTCGATGGAGGCTGCTTTAATATAGAGCAAATCGATTCCGATAGACTTATTACTAGAAAGTATATTTGCTACACATAATTTATTAAGTAATACTATTAATAACAATTTATTACATAAGCTTAATTTAGATGACGCTTATTTTGAAACAAAACTGGTGTGCCCATTGTTGGGGAAGAAAATTTATCAAATGATGAATTTGTACAAATTTATACGGATGGTTCAAGACTAGATGATAGTAAGTAAGTAACATTCGAAAACCTGAGTTACATATAGTTTCTTGCTCTCTTTCCAATGGTCTAAGATAAAACAAAAGAGCAGCGATTTGAAGAACAAATTTTTTAAATGAAACACCCTGTATTTTATTAGATAATTAGAGTAATACTATTGTGGAACACGCTACTGAAGTTATTACTGTATTCTGTCTCTTTAATATGTTAATGTCCTTCAATTCTGTGAAAACATTTCTGTGACATTCAACGCGAAAAATGCTATCAAAAGCTGATGTAAACTTGGAGTGCATGAGTGAAACTCAGTATGAGACTTTTCTTGCAGTTTTCTTTTTTCGTTTTCAATAAATATTTTAATACATAGTATATTCGATAACATACTAATTACATCATACCCGACGAAAATGTTATTAACAAGCTATTTTCCTGGTTTATCTCGAAATCATGGCGTGCTAGATTACGCAAATTACATTAATATTGCTATATCTTCACTATTATTTAAAATAAATATAATAAATTATATATGTTCTGAAAGCTGTCAAGACCTGATATGGCGACTATTTAGAAAAATTAATTTTTTGTTATAACATGAAAGCAAATGAACAAAACAAGAACTTAGAGAAGTTTCTTTCTATTTTTCCAAATAACGAAGATATAGCTACTTGATGAAATGAAAAAAAAAAAAATAATTTTCTTAGCAGGAAAAAGTAGATTTAAGAACGTATGATCAGTCTTTCTCGAGCTCCTCTGGTTTATGTGATATCTCCAATTACCCTAAATTTGGGTCACCCTGTACACTGTATTTGTGATGAGGTTAGAAGCAAATGAAATCAAAATCCTGTAAGAAAGTTATAATATTAATTAGTAAATATTATAATTCAACATTTATATGCAAAAATTTTGTTGAATATCCTAAGAATAAAATCGGTGCCAACGGTATTAAATTTTGTTGAGAATCAGTCATTTGCACCAGGTGTCAGTTACTGATCTATCTCACTTCCTTGCTAGGAAACAGTACTTGGCATCTTGACACCAGTAGCAAATTAATTTAGCTACGCATAGAAACAGTGGTTCACTCACGGAAACGGTCGTTGCGAATATAATTATGAATGACTATATCGAGCCAAAAATGTCTTGCATACATTAACGGTATGTATGATTATATTGCATCAAAATAAAATAATCAACATATATAATTGCAATTGAGTAAACTAATAATTTTATCATTTTAAATAAAGTGATAATTAACGCATAATAGCCAGTGACAACCAATATGTTTCTCAGTGCCAAGCACTGAATAAAAGGGTGCCTGTTACTGCGCTAAGCAATTTTTTGGTATAGTACTGTTTATGTCACAGAATTCTTTAAAAAACCAGAATATTACTGTATTTAATTTAACTGTGAATTCACTTAAATCATACAACATTTAGAAATCGTAAAAATATTTTTCTGTTTACTAAATATAGCATTATATTAATGATTAAAAACAGTGTGCCAACCACTACAGACTTTACCCTATATTATGTAATGGTTACGAATTTTATCACTGAAATCTGTGTTTTTTTTTTGTAAAACTAACATTTTAGAAAGCAGCGACAATGTACCTATATCTAAATCTAGATCCAAGAGCAAATATATCGGGTGTTGTCGGAGAAACTTGAACCAATCTGAAAAATGCATGATGTTCCACACAGCATTTCCATAAATGTTTACAAGCAGCCTTCGAAGGTGTTTCAAAGCCATACGTGCTTTCATCGTTCTATAAATTAACGAGAACCTTTTATTATCTATTTGTCATATTTAGCACTTACTCACATTTTTATCGGTTACTCGTAACATAAAATAACGCCCTTTAAAATATATTTTAGATATTCTAGGCCAGTAATAATTTCCAACAGTATTTTTATTTCTTAATACAATTATTCCACTAGGAGTTAACCCTAAGAAATATTCCACATTATCTTCTCCCTAAAATAAATCTTAAAGATAAAGCATACACTTTTTAAAGCTAATTCTCACCAAAACTGGATGAAGGTCAACACCATACATTTCTAACCACTTGACTTTATCCAAATAGTTCAGTTCTGCCACAGAAGGCAACTGACCACTGCAAAAATATTTTTTAATTAGTAAATAACCTATGTATTTGTTAAAATGAAACAGAATACTTACACTAAAGTCTTATGTAATTCTGCTATTCGTGTTTCTAGTTCTAATGTTTGATTCGACAAAAAACGAAATTCAGAAACATAACCAGGACTGTGTCTTCTAGGGTCATAATCGCCTAATTCCGCTGCAAGAAATGTATTGCATTTAATTGAGTACAAAAATGAGTTGAAGATCAAAAAATTGATCTTAATAAAAACCTAACGATCATTTAGTTGCATTCAATAGTCGGATTTATATGCATGTCATTTATAAAAAAATATTCACCACATTGATTTATTGATCAAATATCGATTTGAAATAATCACCAAGGGTCTAATTACAGAAAACGGTTTCAATTGGCGTTCATATCTAGTGCTTGGTTTATTTGGCTTAGTCGAATGATTAGGCAAAGTCCAAGACAAGAATGATAATGATAAACCTCATCTACATCAACAAGTTGTTTTTCTTTCAAAACTATACCAATCTCCTAATTATTATTTATCGTTTCACTGTTACTCTCTGGAACTCCATGTTACTAACAAAATATGTAATGTGCATACGCGAACCTACTTTTAGAATACTTCTGAATGACTCGAGTTACCTGCTAGATGGATTGTTTTATGTTTTTTTTTTGTTGCCAATGAGATCATCTCTTCGTTGTGAGAATGTTTTATTCAGGCTTCATTTATGAAATTCGATATGAAATTTTATTATTAAAACGTGAAATTGTTTCGAGGTTTCTAGTATATTTTTCTGTTGTCGCTGATTCGGGGAAAAACCTGTTTATATTTAGGTTCCGTCGCTAGAAGAAATGCTGCGGTGTGTCTAGATAAAAGGCCGTATTAAATTGAAACAATAAAGTTTGGTATTTTTCCATTTTCAATTTACCGTCTGTGTTTTGTTCCTTTGTACAGCGTACAAGCAGCTTCTTTCATTGTATCAAATTGGTTGTGTGTAAAATTATTCAGAATTTTTCTAGAGAGTCGAATTTGGTCTGTTGACCAGGTTGGCTGTTCCCTTCGGGTATGACCCAGAATTCACAAGCAGAAGAATTAAATCCATTAAGTTTTCGTGTCGAAGGTGTTTTGTGTCATCGAATTCAGTCCTCCGTTGAGGATTGCGTAAAGTGACCGTCCGTTTGTCCGTGAAACAAGTGCATCCAGTTTATGTTATTTTTCCCGTTGTCCATGGTTCGAACTCTCAGTCCCGATACCTTTTTTGTGTCCGTCGGTTCCACAATTACCTTGAAAATTGTTATGTGTTAATATCTTCATCTTCCCGATGTATTTAGACGTCCTGGTGTACCTACAATAGCATTTCGAAATTTTCAAGCCCCAGGAAAGAATAGAATGTAAGAATATTTTTTTTTATTTATATCTTATGTTATCGTGTGACGTGCACTTTGTGCCGATAAGTTTAAAATTCTTTTAGAAAGATTTATTAAAACCTCTTTTGACTTAAATTTATATCAACTTTTATAATTAATTAGTTTGTAACTTGAACGTTTAAAGGTAATAATTGTTGGTCTACAAAATACTTTGTGTTTTGTATTTATTATAGAAAAGTTAAATTACAGTTGATTATAGTTTGCAATCAAAAATTCATTCTCTTTTGTTTAGCGTTTCATAACTTTTTGTTTGTTTGTTATATAATTTAAGAATCTTTCTTTTTTTATAAATTTGGTTCTACCCCTTCTGGGAAGAACTTTTGAGCTATAATTCTTTCGTCATACTTTTTGAGTTATTTATGTTAAGTTACTAACTTCTTGATTTATTTATTTCCAACATATATTTTTTTATCACATTTCTTAAGGATAATAAATTATAATAAAATTCAGTTATGTAGCTTTATTGAAAAGTAGAGTGTAAAAGGACTTATTATATATAATTGTGTTGTTCAACAATGTAAGCTATCAAACGAACCACCAGGAGGACCAGTGAAATTCCTAAGATTCAATATTTAATTTAATTTATCTCTTTATTTGTAACTGGCACATAAGTGTGGCTAGCAGGCTTCAGCTTGTAAGTAATGATTTAATTGATTTATTTCGATAATTAAAAACGAGGGGGACTTTAAGTTGATCCCCGTTGACAAAGTTTCAAGTGTTTAAATTCAAGAGTTCAAAGCGTTAGGTTTTATTGCAAAATTATCTTTAAAAAGTGAAGTGTTTATTGCAAACGTAAGTTGTCTGTATACAGGATGATACTTTATAGAGCCACCCATATGCAGGGTGTTGGTCCACGAGAAGCTACGTAGACTGGCCGTTAGCTCCCTATGACCTTCAGCTTCTGGAATTGACAAGAGTCTTTGTGTGTGTAAAGGTAAGTTTAGCTAGGACCACCCCGTCTTCGACTTGAGCTACGGGATTGAACATCTTCCGACATTTGTGACGGGCATTGGGCCACTTTTTTCAGCTTTTACCCGTTACAAATATAAAAGAAAAGTTATCAAATGCTTAAACAAATTTAGTTTTAAAAATGCTTTCTAAGACGACACCTAGGGGTCAGACATAGAACTACAAAAGTCTGATTAGAGGCATTTTTGAAAGAATATATCAGATTTATTAGTATGAATTATCTGTCTTGATTATTTATGCTAACAAGTAGCAAGCTTATTGCAGTTAGCACATAAACTATACTAAGGTTAAGAGCTGCAGCACGTCTTGAAAATAATTTGTGAGCAGTACCTGCATTTGGGTGACAAACACATTGGATGAGTAGATCGTCAAAGTATCTAGCTCAATTTATATTTTGTATGTGTATATCAATATGTAGCGCTATGTAGAGTGTTCATCACTGAATCAACTATACAAATTCATACATAAACTTGAAGAATAAATAATCTTTCCACAGAATTGATTCTTTAATCAATATAAAATCAGGCTTAAATCAATTCAATAATTTCCTCTGCGTATGTGGATTTTGGAAATTAAAAATTAGTGTTCTCTTTAGCAATAATGTACGGGCTATTGCCACTTAAAGGCATTAGTAGTTAGCAAACGTGGCTAGCGAATTTATTGCACTAACTCAATTTAATTTGAGTTATAAATAAATTATAAATATAAATTTAAAAAATGTGAAATAGGAATTATCAAAGTTAAATTCGAGAATTTTGGTAAATTTATTTCTTAATCCTAAATCATCAGAAATATTTAATATCAGATTAAGTTTGGTATGAATACCATACGATCTTTGTGTACGGTGAATATGACTATAATAAAGGATATTGTTTGAAGTTGCTAGAAGAAAAAAAATATAATTGGTAAACAAAAAACAAAATTACGATAAAAACTTCCTTTATTACTATTCTTCAGTCTGCAACGAAACAAAATAATGTAGAAGAATATTTACCTAAGGCGATACGTTCTTTCAATCCGGTCCTGATAAGGTCTAGATGCCGTAGCTACTAGGAATTAATAACAAGTTCAGGTTCCAATTAAAAATTAGCATTCAGAGTTATAAAATTACAGGAAACTCGTTCAGATAAAAAATTGACTAACATATAAATAACTGTATCAATGCAAACTGCCGGTTTAAAATATGTTTCTGTTACAAGAGATTTTATACTCTGTTTACAGTTATTAGTGAGGGTGTTGGAAAAATGCAGTAGGTATGTCTTTTAAAATAATACAGATTTTATTTGCCATCATTTATAAAAATATCAACACTATATTTCGTTTAACTTTCGTGTTCACTTTTAACAGACATCCTCTGCTACCATAAATTATCGGATGTAAAGACAGATTCCGCTTCTTTTTATTTTATTATACTGAAACTTAACGGTAGTTGTATTAACAAATAATAGTATTTTCTAAAATGGTTGTCTGTATTAAAAAATAAATTAAAGTAGGACAATAAAACCAGCATCTACACAATATATATGATGAATCATGACTCATGAGAAAAATTCTCATCAATTTATTTGCATATAATTTGTATTTATATGTTGCGTGATGCTTAATTTCCGTACTATACATATTACGTAACAAAGAAACTAAATAATTCTTGTAATACAGAGCAATCAAAAAGAAACCTTATCGCGAACGCACTTGGAATAAGAAAGGAAGGGCGTGAAATAAAATTAATGTGCACTTGTTAACTGTCAAAGTCTAAAATTGGTCTCAAGTTTTGTGTAATTTAAACTAAATGGTGTTAAGAACAAAAAATTTATTTATTATAAGCAGATTTCCGCATTGGTCAACTTAATGTTGGTGTTTAAAGCGTTCTCAAAAAATAACCCCAAAATATTGTCATTTATTAAACTATGTAATATGCCAAGCGCCGACGTACGGTTTCTTTTTGATCGCCCTTTATATTTACAATGTAAGTCGTAAAACCATGGGAAAATGGTATGTAATTCGAATGAAGATTTAATAAGTTTTGTTCTATGATTTTTAATGATCGTATTGATTTAGTTTAAAGTGTTGAAGTAACTGTTATTATTGAGAGTGAAGTGAAAATGTATAAATAGATATTCCACTGCAATACTTGTTGGATTCGGTTAAATCTAAAATAAAAGGAAGAGAACCAAAACATACATTAAAACTTGTTTCATTCTGATTATTAATTTCATTATTACTTAAAATATCTGTATTAAAGATCTATCTTTTAGGTAAATTTTGTGGATAATAATAATATAATAATAAATGAAAATCAACATTGAAATGTAGAAAAATGGTAAAGGCGAGGTTCAGTAGGCGGAATATAAGGTTATATACCGCTTCCTGTTCTTCCACCCAACATACAAATTGTTTATTAATATGTTTTGGTTCACTTCCTTTTATTTCAGATTTAACCCCAAAAATACCTGAAATCTTCAAAAATGAAAACAATATATTGGCCAAACAAGTAAATATTTATAGTCAAGACTATCTAAACATAAAACTGATTGTAACTTTTATAAACCAATTCTCCAGCTTTAACTGATCATCTTATTAAAAGTAAACATATGATGAATAAAAGTAATCTTCCAAAATAATTATTTTTTGAAATGGTTAAAAGAGGTTCATCCTAAGATCAGATATTTCCCATTTAAGTAAAATTTATTGCTATTTGATTCTTTAGAATACAGAAACACTCCCTCGTAGATAATAATTTTCAATTGTCAATGTTTTATTTACTTATAATCTTATTTTTACACATGTCAGTTTTAAATAGTTTATAGATAATTTATACTGGGTGTTGTATTTATTTTTTATTTTTATTGTCTACTTTTGTAATTCTTGAAAAAGATTTCAAATACAATCGAAAGCTCGAGTTTACTTTAGATTGCTTTAGATTTAAATTATTTCAATAGCTAGCCTGATTTAATTTTTTTATTGCGATCAGATGTTTGATTCTTCGCCACCTTTAGCTGTAAAGGTTAAGCCGCTTTCAGGCACTAAGCAGCGTTGCCAAGCTTATGTTTCTTTTTTTGGCTCGTGTGAAGAAACTAACTGCGTTAGAGAGTTCGCGTTTGAAGTTTTCTCATCACAATTGATTAAGAAAGGAGGCTACCTGAAGCTTTTAATGCAATTTAGGGACACCCTGTATAAAAACAAACAATTTAATTCATAATAAATTAATTGAATTTGTCACTCCAGAGTTTGTGACGTTCTTTTTTCGTTGTTTTTTTTTTTGGTCTGTCAAACAAAATAGTTTTATTAAGTTCCTTTTGATTTTACGCTACTTCAGGAGCCTACTGGAGATCTGCAAGACGGAAAACCAATAATGTAGTGCGGTGTTTCTGTTCCTTGGTAAAAATTACCCAGTTAAATGCCACGAAGCGCGGGTAGAATTTTCGTATCGCTGCTTCTTGTGGTTATGTGTGAGTATATACAGTCACGGAAGTTAGATTCCGGATCAGTGTACTTCTACCACAATCATTTCGTCAAAATAATATAATTGAGGGAAGCGTTCCGTACTGTTCTCTTAAAGCGCATTCTGGTATACTGGTGCAATTTCCCAAGATTAGCTACTTTGAGCAATTGTGTTCAAAAGTTACCATTTGCCCCGATCTTCTCATATGTCGTGATCAGAGAGGAACCAACCTGTGCCACTGTTAAAGAACGATTTCAACGTCAGTATTCGGCAACTTCTAATACCGTTCTTGAGGAAAACTGTGGCTCCTCAAGATACTTGGCAAGGTGGTTCCACAGTGGCGCCCATCTCAAACGTGAGAGAGTAGATGGATGGAAAGTAAAAAAAATAAAAAAGTAGGAAACATGCATTTGCGCAGCTCTAGATATACCGCAAAGAAAGTGCGTAAATCACTAAACTATACTGTAAAGATTCGGTAATATATCCAAGAAACACGCAATGTTACCTTCATATATGCATATTATATGCTTTAAAAAATCAAAATCGGTAAACAATTGTATTGAGTATAATAATCTTCATAGTTTACAATTATATTTTTATGTTGTTAGGTCCTCATATATGCATTTATAACGAAATATAATTATTTGGACAATATATAATGAAATGAGCTCATATACTAAAAATTAACAGTATAAGCCTCGTAGATAAAAACATGCAAATATGCATTTGCCCAGCTTTACTGATCATACAAACTACATTTATACTTAGAGGCACCCCTTGTAAGATTAATTAGAATAAATTAAATGTAAAAAGGAAATAAAAATGACGTTATGAAAAGCAAAGAGTATGTAATGTAATGTAATAAAACTGTTTACATTATACCATATAGTATAATGTAGATCGTTGACTGTGTAACTTGAAACCTAGTTCGGCCTAGTGAACGTTGTGAACAGTTTAAGTTTTAAACATGCATTTGTCATCCCACCAACAATGCCAGAAATTACAGAGGTGCGGATTCGAATACTGACCATTTTCTGGTTGTAATGGATATCAAACAACTACCCGAAATGACAAATAAAAACAAGTATGGTAAGAGGAAAAAATATAACATAAGAAGATTTAAAGAAAGCAATGTACAGCAAAAATTCGAAAAGAAAATATGTTCCGAATTGGAGCAAATGAGCAAGAATGGGTACAGATACGAAGAGGCGTTGTAAATGCATCTGAAAAATGGTTAACGGAGCTAAAAGCTACAAATAAAAAACAGTGGTTTTACGACGAATGTTAAAACATACTACAATTGAGAAATTAAGCAAAAATCAAGATACTTAACAATAATACAGAAGAAAAGAAACGGGAATACGACCAAGTTAAGAAAAAAACACAGACGTGTAGAAGGAAAAAAAGACATATTAGATGACATAGAATACAATTTTAGGAATAAGGAGATCAGAAACTTCTATGAAGAGATTAAAGAAAGCCGATCATTGTATTCTACAAAAATCACCTATTACAGAAACAAAAATAGAACACTAATGGGATATATGGAAGGACAATTAAATATTTGGGCAGCGTATCTCGAAAAAGTTTTAAAAGGAAATGATACCCAAGATCCAACAGAACACACAAGAGATAACGACGGCTGTGATGCAACAGACGAACAGGTAGTAGTACAAGAACCTATAGAAGAAAAAGTGAAGCAAACCATAAGATTTATGAAGAATCACAAAAGTGGCGAAGAAAACGGAATTGTAAATGAAATATTCAAGTACGATGGTGACGAACTACAAATCTAATTTTAAGGATTTGGAATAAAGGAAATATTCCTGTAGATTGGAAAACAGCTATCATATGTCCCATACACAAAAAGGGAGATAAGCGTATGTCACAATTATCGAGGGATAGCTTTACTAGATGTGTGCTACAAAGTACTAGCTTCAAGAATTAGTGATCGACTAAGTGCGTACGGAAATAAAAAAATAGGAGATTATCAAGGAGGCTTTAGAAAAGGAAGGTCAACAATAGACCAGATATTCACAGTAAAGCAAATTCAGTATAACAGCTACACCCAAAACTTAGAAGTACAAATGTGTTTATAGACTATAAGCAGGCATACGACTCAATAAACTGAGAAAAAATGTATTCCGCTCTGCGTATCCTCAAGATAAAAAAAATACTGAATTTGGTAAGAATAACGCTAGAAGAAGCTGATAGTAAAGTATAGAGGGTAAAATGTCAAGGGCATTCAAAGTCAAAAGAGGATTAAAGCAAGAGGGCCCCATTTCCATGTTATTGTTCAACTTAATATTACTACTACAGCCGACTCAAGTAACGGCCTACGCAGATGATGTAGTTCTATTAGCAGCTAAAACGAATTTTTAAAAAACTAGAAAGGGAATCAAAGTATTATGGATTAGTCATAAATGAAGGGAAGACTAAGTACATAGAAGCAAGAACAAAAGCAAACGGGATAGGAAATAAACTAAGGTTAGAAATGGAAAATAAAGAATATCAGTTTGAAAAAGTAAGCCAGTTCGAATCGAAATTTAGTTATTGGTTTTCTTCCTTTCTTATCGTTTTCTTGAATTCAGTATAATTTGTGCAAGCAATACAATTAAATGTAATTTACTAAAAGTGAGTGAGTGTTCTACACCAACTGGAGTACTTTAAAATAAAGAGATCATGGTGTAGAAAATAACGATCTTAACCAGCTCTGTTAAAATTCTTCCAAAAGACAATCAGCAAAAGGGCTTGTTATTTCAAAACCGTAAGGTAGGTACATATTTTATTCGATAAAGTGTGAAGAATCATTTGCAGTATTTACAACCTCATTATTCTGTTGCTAAAACCGAAAACAACAGTAGAAAGGGAATCAAGAACATTGTGCAACTCCTGAATCATTGCGACTATGAACATTTTGCACTGCAAATTGCACGCCTAATAGGCCCGCAAAATTTGTCCCTGCCTTTCAGAATCACCTTGTATAGTTTTGTAGAGATTATTACATAGTGTATGTCACAAGAAAGAATAACAATAAAAATTGCCCTATATTGTTAAAAAATGCAATTTGTGGTTGAATTTAGATCAAGTTAGTTGGTTATCATGAAAACTTGTAGATTAATTGTGCTTTATATTGATCTATCATTAATATGGAGTAAGTAACATTTAAGATAATAAATAATATTACGAAGTCTTTTTTTAGAAGGTCAAATTCGACGATGATCAAACATAGTGTTGCCATCGAGCCGTATGGTTTAAGCAAGAATGTTTATGATTATGTATTCTTTATTCCCGAGGATGTAAGAGTCTTTGCTTATTTGATATTGTAATAGCAGTGTGGTTCTGTATAAGTTCATTAACGGCATTCTTACTAGATAAGTAGATTCCAATTCATTCATTCGACGTACGAGAGACTGCTACTATACCTGTATTTGTGGGAGAAACCAGTTTATCAATTATGGCAATTTATGCTAATACCGTGTTATACTCCAGTGTATTGCTGGAACGATCGAGACGTATCTAACAAGCGCGCCAAAGTATAAAAGCATTTGAAAATAGAAACTTATGTTCAGGGACGCATAATCAAAATTGCATAGAAGAACCAACTTGTGAAGATGCCGAAGATCTAACAGTAAATAAAGAACAATGAATTTTAGGATCAGAAAGAACAACAGAAGAAATTCTAGCCACAAACTTTGGAGAAGAAGTACGAGCAGCAATATCTCCACTAGAACAGCCAAAAGCAAAGAATGATGTGAAAACTGCATAGAATTGAAAAGAGAAATTCGTTCGGATACCTCAAGAGTTTAAAAGCAATAGCAAGGAAATTGCAAATGGCAGTAGGACAATTTGGCATTAAATCAGAGCATTTGTACGGAACTTTAAACGGAAAGATTAGTGAGACAGCCTGGAAAAGAACATTCTGTAGGTGAACTGAAAAAGAGAATTTAGAGTTTTCAACTAGCAGCATAGCTATGAATAATGTTCTTGTTCAAAATGATTTCAAAAGGAACCAACCAAAATAAATTTCGCGCAAACAAGACGCTCAAACTCACAAAAGTAATATTAAACGTTAAATATTTGTTTGCTATCTAACTGTAAGGTAACACACTGTAATTCTAAATAAATGATTTCTTATGAATATTAATGATCATTTTATTTGAAACGGTGAACTCATTTACATCTTCACTTTTAGATTTTTGAAATAGCTTTATTATCTCATCTCGGTAAGAAATATTTACAATGTGATAAAATGTAAAGTTTTACTGAGAGATGTTTCTGCTAAAAAACTAATTAATACTCAGGCTTTGCTATGTTAAATATAAAACACGAAAAGAAGAAGTCATGAAATTCATACGAGTCATTTATACGCAAAGTAACTGAAAATTTTCATAAATCGATGGCTTCTGTACGCTATTTACGCCATATTTCGAAATCGTTTCAATGTAATATGAAAATTCCCCTACACATATATTATTCCGTCTTATCGATATTGATATTACCCCCCATAATCATGATTTCAGATTGAAGTACTCTAGAATCCAAAACTACCACTAAAACGCAAAATTTATGTTTCCTTGCTCGTGAAAAAAATCACTTCTAACTTCGACATTATTGAAATATGGATATATTTAAGAGATACTATAACGTTTTGTTTTACATATGCTAGAATTTGAATATATGTATGAAAATGTGCTTTCGTTTTCAGCTTTATAAACACCAACTTTGCTTTTTTTCTAGGTACTATCATTTTAGTTTTTTCTTAACAAAGAAGAAAATATGCTAGAGAATACACTTGAATTTTAACTGCATCGGTTGCTATTGTCACCGTATCACGTAACTCAATAGGGTTGTATTTATCAACATTTACAAGTGTTTTACCTTTTATGAATTTCTGAATATTCCCCATTTTGCAAAAATATGATCTTACTTCAGAATAGTCCTACTTGTAACGTTCCGTTTTTTCTACGATGCAGTTGTTTACAGTTAGCAAGGATGATTCTTAAAATTGGGCCTTAAACGATCTTTCTAGTAATCACCTTTAATGCTTGACATTTAACAATATAAGGTCGAAAATCATCAATTGCATTTTAAATCAACTTCTTATAAGTTAAGTGGAATTTGCATCTTAAAATCCCGCACAACTTAATTGGTTTCTTCCGCTTCAAATTGTTCTTCTTATAGTAGCCTTGAGACGATATGTCTGCATTTTGTTAGTTGATGATATTTGATAGTCCTTTTGGTAATTCTTTCTTAAGTTGTCAAGTACAATTAAAATTTATCAAATTATCATCTGGTGGAGAAAGGAAATTTAGTTTCTTTCGTGGCGAATTATCTCCTGCTGAGATTTTATTAGATTTGGTTGTAAAGGAAATAATTAGTTACGATTGATGGCACCGATTAAAAGGGTAAGATATTCGTTTTGAATTGTTATTGCATTAAATCAATGTCGATTTTTTTCCATAAAAGTATTAGGAAACTCCTGAGATATCTGTTAGATTTGTACAATCTCAAAAATCTTGGGAGCTTAAATAAAACTACATAATCTACAAAATTCTTGGAAGCTACAAAAACGAGAGTTACAAAATTTCTAGAGGATACAAAAAATCGTTGGAAATAGAATTTGAAGCAGGTAGAAGAACAGATCAATGATATTCAAAATATAAGAGTGTTTATCGTTTAAGGTTTTGACATTAATGACGACTTCCATTCGTGCCCGCAAATGGGGTGAGATGTAGCTCTATCTCGTTTCACATGTTGCCTGCCTTAGAGTTATGTGATCTGTACTTGGTTATGTGTGACTGTAAGTGTTGAAGTTCGGTGTTTGATCAGTGAATAACTGTTTACCGTTTCTATTATAAACAAGGCAAGGTAGAACCAGAGAGGACTTCGAGCTACCCTAAAGAAATTATCCGTGTCTGTTTTTGGTGTTAACTATCAGTTCTTACTGATGGATGCACTTTATAGTTGTGGGGGTACCAAGACATATGCCTTCTATAATCATAAATGCCGTACATACATTTCTTATGATGTGATTTGTCTTGATCGCACAGCATTTGTTATTAGTTGTTCCTTACAACTCTGTTCTGTTGTTCTACCATAATGTCTTTTGTCTGACATTGACTTTTTGTTTTATTCTCTATTATAGATGTGAGTATTTTGCAGAGTTGGGAACTACTCTATCGTCCTGTATCTAGCTGGATTAATCTTAGTGATTAGTCCTCTTCAAAAAACAAGCAAGCAGGGATATAGAAATCTTAGGTCTTACCAAGTCGGATAACGGTGGTATCGTCACTCACC
Source organism: Ignelater luminosus (assembly GCA_011009095.1). Lineage (NCBI taxonomy): Eukaryota > Metazoa > Arthropoda > Insecta > Coleoptera > Elateridae > Ignelater > Ignelater luminosus. Next base: position 50,363 of record VTPC01003278.1, read on the forward strand.
AACAACTGATCGGCAGTCACATTAACATTTTAGAATAATCTCTAAATTAATTTTACAATCAATTCCTGGCCCATATCATGGAAAATGATCTTTTTCTCATCAAAATTACGTATTTCCTGTTTTCAGTGGATTTAATGCAAAAAATATATTATAAAATCTATTTTGATAAATAAAATAGATTTTAGATTCTATACGAGGAGACAAATCACTCGTTATGCTACTCGTTGTTAATCGTCAATAAACAATTGAGCAGCGAGCCGTCATAGATCCGATGGTAAGCAATGGATACAAAATACTTCCCAATCGATCTTGGCAATTATTTTTTAGGATTATTGTTCAGGGCGACAAAATCCATTCCTAGGCACTACTGTATCACGCTATCTTCAATTGATTCAAAAAGATCGAGTTTCTTTGGCTTTTTAGAAATTTGAGATCATATTGGCCATTGTAGGGGTACACTCAATGGAGCTTCTTTGCAAATAATACTTCAAAATATCTAAACAAAAAAAAGATTTTGCAAAAACGATGGTTTAGAAATGATTAAATGATCCATCTCGTTGAGACCTTCCTTTCTGAAGAAATTTATGAAAAAGGCACCTATTAATATAGAAGTGGAGATGGAAGAACAAAAAAGGATTGAACTGCACTTACACATATTTAGATTAGTATTTCTCGCCATTTTTTAAAAATTTCCAGAATCTGCGATAGTATTTTGCTTTTCACCGGAAAACCTTGCATGAATATCACTTACCGTATGGAAACAAGGAATTAAGTTGAATTTTGCTATAACCTTCCTTAGTGTTTCGGACTGAAATGTTTAATTTGACAACACCATCTTATAGTTCATCTCAGATAGTGTTACTAACATCATACGATGCATTGAAATAGTAGAAAATTGAGTATTGTTAGTTAAGTTTTTGATTCTCAAGTCCAAAAAACGTTGTAAAATGCGACAGAAATGATGAATACTCCTATCATTACCACTACAACAGAACAATACTCTTCTTAATATAATACAGCTGCTAATCCTTAAAAGCTGAAATTTACTAGACCAAAATCGACCCTTCAACCTTTTGGCTGGTACACCGAGTGGCTGTGATTTGGTCCATTTAGTTGTGACATATAGCGAGGTAGTCTTGAAAGGTAAAAAAACTCATTCCACTGGTTGTGTAGACCTGTTTCTAAGGATAACGAAATCCCTTGGTTGCATTTCGATGTCTTTTGAAAATTCAATTGTGCTCCCCACTAGCAAACGCCTATGAAGCAAATTCTGATCAAGTGTAGATGGGTAAATAGACAGGCATGCTCTCTAAATACAGACCCCTACTTCTGGGCCGTCAATATTGCGCACATGGTCACAGCAAACTTTTCATTTGATTTTGATGAGAAAAGGTTCAATTCTCTTGGCATTTGGCTAGAAACTGATTGCAACTTGCATCAAGAAGAATTATTCTAAAATGTTTCCTTAAAGTTAATATGAGCTGCGAAAATGTATTTGATAGTTTCTAATCGAACTCAATCAAAAAGCATGAAAAATCACAAACATTCAAACTGAATAACTGTATTAACTTCAAATCGATATAAAGCAAAATTTCCCGCCAACAATGAAAAATCTCTTGATAGTTCGTCGTCTTTTGACCCAGAAATCGAATGCCATTGACCAACTTTAGTCCGTAACTTTTATGTTCACTGTTAGTCTTACATTTATTTTAAAACAAAAATATCTATTTTTATTATGTCAATCTAAAAAGGTTGAACTAAAAAAATCTGCGAAAACATTAGCTTTTTAATATTATGATAAAAATTATCCCGTTTTATCTTTACAAAGTGTTCACACTATAGTTTTATGCAAACAACTGTTAGTACCACTTTTCTTTTCTAGTTCCAATAATTTTATTATTACTAATTGGAAAATTAGTTGAACGTTGCGTTATGCGTATTTTATATGTTTCAAGAAATTTTATACACATCTGTCATTCATAGCATGCATATAAATCCGTTTTCTAATCCAATAAAATTAGGTGTATCTGTATAAAATACTTACATTGTACGATGTATGCTCCCAATTCAGCAGCGAGTTCAAAAGAAACCGGCAATCTTGCTTGAAGAATATCTTGCTTTACCTGCAGAAAAAACTGGTACCTAAAACACGAGAGGTCAGTGATTAAATCTTCATGACCCGAGCTCCATTCTTTCCCGACGATTGCCGTTAATTTGGGGTTTGGGAACAGAAATACGAACATGATTAATATTTAATGCATACGGGGAGATGTAGTTTTTTACGCATTCCAAACTTTTAGAGTAGTACTTAATTTAATTAAAAAATTTCTTTACGAACATTATGATTTCAGAATCAGAATTCTTTGTCTGCCATTTGCCATTTACAGCCCACACCTTACAGATCAGGCTCCTGATACGTAAAATAGAATACGATTATAGCTTCTGACACGTTTAAAACGTTCTGCTCCTTCATAAAAAATTTAATCTAGGCTTTGAATAAAATTATGTTGATTCTCATCTTGCTATTATCGGAGAAAAGCATTTCTTAAAAGCCTGTATGTATTTGTATGTTTGATAATAATGATGATAAAGACTCGTCCAAGATAATTTTAATTAGAGCATCGGAAAATATCGGAAATTACCTGCATTTGTAATAAGATAATACAAACTTTTTAGAATATCAACGAATATTTGATGATAATGACCTTTGAAAGTAGAACGCAATAAGTGAATGAAATTTCTTAAAAGAAGCAAACAAACTCAATTTTAAACAATTAGAATATCGTCTTGAAAAAATAATAATTCCGTAATTCTGTACTACAAAAGGTTCGTTGTATAATAAAACGAAACTTCATTTCGACGGAGGGTTAATTTAATTCTACCTAATATGCGAGGTTGTTGAATGTTTGGCAACAGCTAAGAGTAAACTGTGTAGGTAACATAGATAAAACGATACATTGTTAGAAAACTTCTCGCTGTCTGCTGCAGAAATAGAACGTGTGATATCATTCATGGAATTGTAAATGACGCGAACGATACTCATAAAGCTAGATCGTGTTATCATTCATATTAGGGTTGTGCAAACGACAGACATAAGTTTATGAAACACATCTTGTCTTTAAGACGAGGATGATCCGAGCCCGGAGCCAGTGGTCCGGCAAGCAAATCAGCGAAGTAATTGGTAGTTTAGCTGCGACTTCATGCTTGAAACTACAGCACCCGATCCGACCTAACGTAATGAATAGCCTGAAGAACCTCGGGACTAGGCCTCCCACGCGGGGGCCACCACCAGAACAAGATCAGCAGGCGGCATTAGCATATTCTTTCTTACCGTGTGATTTCCTCCAATAGCTTGCAGGGGTCGGCCGCGTAGAACTTGACTCCGAAGTAGAGCGTGCAAGGGTCCGCGTCCTTGAGTTGCCGACTGAGCTTCTTGGCGGGATCCAACCAGTGCTGCAACACGCATCCTGCGTCAGGACTCGCCTTAGGATACTTACGAATTTTCCCACCGTCTGCCCGTCAGGATCCAGGTATCGTAGTCCGAAATATGCAGTCTCCAATAGGTTGAGGTGTTTAAATACGACGTCCAGTATTCCTTGACCCACGTTGCTGTCCTGCATACAAAATTACATTATTGTTTTTGCTTTCCGGTTTCTAGTTATTGATGATAATCAAATGTTTATAAGAGACCTTAGAATGCAAAAAAGTCATTTTTTTATTATACCAGGAGTGCATCTAAATGATTAACATTAAAATTACTTTCGTGTACCAAAATGATTCCAAATAAGCAGTAAACTACTTCAAATTAACGTCCAACGGACGGGATTGGTTTTCTCACGGTCTATCGATCGCCCTAAATTATAACACTTCAGACAAACTTTTTCGATCCACTCTGAACAGCATTCATACGCATAGTATGTTGTTTACATGCAATTTACAAATAACTATACGTGCGGACTTTAATCTTTTTTTACCCGGGTAACCCCGACCATTTTATGAAATTATTTCAAATGAATAATGTACCAAATATTTCTCAAACAGCTTCCTCAGAAATAAAAGGTCATTGCTCGCAAATGTATTTCTATTTTTGCGATCTAAAGAATTACTGGAAATTTTTACAAAAAATAGCAAATTGAACCTGTATGTAAAGATATGGTTAACAAAGGGTAAGATTATTGATTTACTTCGATTTTGAGGCGTTCTGTATATTCCTTCAGGATTTTCATAAATACAGCAATGTTAATTTAGTAAAACATTCATACGAAATATGTTCCAGTAAAAGCTCGTTTAGCCCCAATAATGGAAGCTCTTTTTGTTATTCAGTTTTACAGTTAATATGGCACTAATAATATGAGATATACCAAAATAAAGTCTGTTTTAGTTTTTAAATTTTTCAGGACAATCAAGGGTAATGTATTATCTTCTTTGTATTATTATATCTTCGTTCTTGCAATTAATAATTATTTATTTTATTTATTTTTGATAATCTCTGCAGAGTTATAATTTATACTTGCACTGAGAAAAATGAATAAAAATAATTATACATACTATAATACATAAAATGACGGCCTGGATGTTATAAAATTTGATAGTAGAAATCATAATATAATTATTCGCCATCGCAGTGCCGTATTAACTTAACTCAATTTGCCATAGGCGCCGTGATTAATAAGACAACCGAGCATGGCACATACCAATTTGTTCACCACAAGAAGGTGCCTTAAGAAATTCTGCCATAGGCGCCAAAACATTCTGAAATTTACAAACATTACAAAATGAGCCACGTTTTATCTTCAATTTCGGTGGCAAACGAATCAATGAAGATTGCTGTCGACAGTACAGGAAGAGCATGACTGCTCATGAACAGTCTCATTGATCGAGAAGGAAAAAGCTCAATTGCAAAAATATGCTTTTAAAGTGTAAAATAGATGGTCAGCAGATATTCGGTATATATGGAGTATACATTATAAGAAAAACCTTGGAAAACTGGGCAAGAGGCATCTCGGTACGCGGACTATACACGATTAGAAATAACTAGCAATGAGTATAAACTTGCTGTGAACTAAGAAAAAACAAAAATTATGATAGTAGATAGAAAAAATAACAACGGGCCAGACATAACACAAATAGGACAATGCTGAGTACTAAATACCTTTGCATATCTCGGAGCACTAATAAATAATAACTAAGGATGTATAGATGAAGTTAAACGAAGATGCGAAATGGCCAAAAACGCAGCTAAGGATCTCCAAAGAACATGGATGGACAGTGACATAACGGTGAATACCAAAAAACAAGTAATTGAAACATTAATATATCCCATATTGCTGTACGGTGCTGAATCATGGACCCTTAAAGCGCAAGACGAAAGGAAGATTGACGCAACAGAAATGTGGTGCTGAAGACGAATACTGGAAAAAATTAATGAACTACGTGAAACCATAGACTCCAAAATCATGAAATTTTTTGGCGACATATCTAGGAGAAACCTTATCAACATAGAGCGATCGGTTGTGTATGGGAAGATGGAAGGTTCCAGACTAAGAGGAAGATCACCAACAAGATGAAGCGACCAAATATAAGTAGTTACAAACTTATCTATACAAGAAGCTAGCAGGGAAGCCGACAACAGAGCACGATGGAGAGAAATAATAGAAAAATCACAAGAAAAAGCTAACAATGATCACGAAGATACGAAGAAGAAGATATTAGAGATAAAAACTAGTGTGAACGGTGTTCATTGCACTGAATACTTGTTCACGTTAGGCAGTTGATGCAACTAAGGTATTGACAGTCTTCATTAGTTAACTTGTAGGTTCGGATACTTTATACTGGATTCTACATAGGCCCGTAAGCTTCTTATATAGTCATGGCCGGTTAGTCGAAACCTTTCACACAACTGTTTAATTTTCTCTTTCCCGTACCTTAAATTAACTTCCAGTGGCTGTTGATTACGGTCAAATAATTCTAATGCTTTTATAAAATCAAAATAATCATCTGAAATGTGCAAAAAATAGTCAAAATGGAACTTGTGAACCACACTATCAGGGATGAAGCGAAAGCACATTTCCAAAAAACACAAAAACTGGTAAACTAATGCGACACCCTGTGCATCATGGATATAATATAGTAATTTTTGGACAAAGTAAATTAGATTATATTTCTAACTCTGGAAATTTTGGCAGATATTTTAGTCAATCACATTATGGTCATTTAGTGATCGGCCATTTCAACTTTTTAAATGCTTACAACGACGCAAAAGATTTGCCACACCTCATCAAATACTTCATGTCCGTTAACGTTACAAATTTTGATATTGTTAATCTTACAGCGAAATTTAGTAGGCTTTAAAACTGCTTTCCTCAATGTAAATGTTAAAGGTTAAAATAAATACACGATCTCCACCAGACTGTATTTTATTTCTAATTTTTATGTCACTTGTGCAAATAGAACAAGTTAAAGAAAAAAGAGAAAACTTGACTTTTTTGTGCAAACGATATTTAAAAAACTGACCGTTTTAATTATTTTTATTTTTGAATAACAAAATACATGTCGTTAGCAGTAAGTTGTAAGAGTGAAATATCCTACACGCGGTTTATAATTTATTATATTTGTAATAATTCGCTCGCATTTTAATGTTTTTGGAGTACTTTATCTAAAATCCGACCTTATTTAGACCGACTCTTATTTTAAAGTCAATGAAGTACATCTTTTTTGATTCTACATAATCTTAAGATCTGCAAGAGACGTTCTGGAAAGAAATATGTCTCAATACAAAAGAACATTTCTGAGTTCCTTGAAAAGTAAACAACATAAAACGGACAGAGAGAAAGAATTTTTAGTCCGCCTGGATTACATTCTTAAAATGTCACAAAAAAATATAGTCGTCTTTAAGATTTTCCATTTAAAGTTAAATGGAAACAAACGTTGAAACTTAATTTTGTTTTTAAAAATTAAGAAAAGCTGATTTATCGCATAGGTATATAAATGTTTTTAAAATCTTCGAGGAATAAAAGCAAAACTTTCACAAGTTCAGAATAGATTTCTTTTACAATTTTTATAAATGATAATGGAAAAACAGGATATACATGTATGGTTAGATCAGCAAAAATACCTAAGTTTTGGAAATAATAAAAAAGTATTTCACATCAAAACTTTTTTATTTTAGATTTTTGTTGGGTTTCTTTAGATATAGAAGTATGTAATAATAATTTATGGTTCTTGGTAAAATAATTGCAAAATATGAGTAGACATCCAGGCAGTTTTTTTCTTCAAAACAAATTACATCTTTAGGGTTTATTAGAAACTTCAAATACCATTAATTATTGTTTAAAAGTAAAAGTTGTTTTGCCTAGAGAATTCCTTTCATTTAGCATCAAAAGCAGAAATTAGTTGATCCTGCAGCATTAAAAATTTACTGCAAAGCTTCCGAAATATTGCGAAAACGTCACAGAATAATGTAATTCCCATAATGCAATGCGGTGCTCTAAGACTTTATCACTGCTGTTTGTATTACATTCCCCTATTTAAAGGGGGCGAATTCTATTTCCCCGGACGCAATCCTTTCCCCCAGTAGTCAAGGTTAGGTATTCGTTCCCCTGATGATTAACTGCTGTCAATGAAACACGCAATTATTTTGAAGTGTATTTTGGGGAATCTTAAAATTGCAAATGGAAAATTAGGGTTAGTACTTGCTTATTAAAAACCAATACGGATTCACTTTCGTCTATTTTGATATAAAATTAGAAAAGTTAATTGGTTTAAAGGCCTACGATAATTTTTAAAAAACAATCTCTAGATATTTAATTATGTAGTTGACCACGGTAATTGGCTTTGCAGACATGGGTGTAGTATAGTTATAGAGGTAGTTTCCAAGTTTCAAATAAAAGCTTCTATCCTAAGAAAACTACAGCAATTAGTCAATAGAGTAGTGAACCTTAATCTTTATATTGAATGAATTTTATTAGGTATTTTAAAGATGTCTCCCAGGCCTTCCTCATCCATTGGGCTAAGGTGGGTTAAACCCATAAGCGCCATTATTTTAAAATAAATTTCTTAGACGGAAAGTTATTTAATTAATTATTCTCTTCCAACGTGATTGGGGCGGCACATTTTTTTCGCCTGATGTGTCCATTCAAATTTTAAACAACAGTGGAAGTAGGAATATACAATCTACTTAAAAATATACTCTCCGTCATCCAGTTTTGATAGCATAGCAAATTTTCTAATAAAACAGACTCGACCCGCTATTATCAAACCTTTAACTTTCTTGGTTAACTTCAAAATTTGATATCCAGAATTATAGACCAATTCACCGGAATTTCCAAAAGTCTTTTAATACTCCTTTTTAGAGAGGCTGCTTAGATATTTAAATGATAATAGCACAATATCAAACTATCAACATGGATTACACCCAGGGAAATCAATCCAGACTGCAATTGCATTTTATAATAAAAATGTGTCTAGGTATGTAAGTGTCCTGTTGTGATCTTCTAGGACCTCAGCAAGGCTTGCGACATCAGCATGGTGTCAATCGTGATGTCTTACTTTAAAGGTTAACGGGATGTGGGTTCACTCCCATCAAATGGCTTTTTAGATTTCTAAAAGTTCGTGTACAGCATGTAAACACAACCTATTGCAATGGTAAAGAATATTATCTCGTGAAATTGAAAATGGAGTTTCGCAGGTATTCATTCTCATTTTATACAGGGTCGCTAAAAAGTATAGAAACACGCTGTCCCTACAAAAACAGTAGGAAATAGACAAACGAAACTTAGAGAGCTTAAAATAGGTATTTTTCGTCATGTTTTGCAAAGCGAATTAAAAACAAATCTTCAATTGTTTTTCCGTACGGCCGCCATCTCGGAAATTCTTTAAATAGATCATCCTGTGTATGACCCCATATTTCGATAGAGATTTTCAAGGCGAATTCAATAATATAAGGGTTGCTGTACTTATCTTGAAAGGTTTTGGAGATAATCGCTGTTCTCTTGTCAAGGATTTCTTAATTTAAAAGACAGATTCGTAATAAGATGCAAGCAGTTGCCCCAGATGATTCCTTGCAAAATTTTCAAACAAGAATGTTTCATTGCCAAGAAGTTAACGGGGCGCATTTTGAACATTTGTTATAAAATTATATTGTATTTTGTTACCAATTCGTCACTATTTGTTGTTATTCCACCATTAAATTTAGTTTGCTATAGCATCGATCTATTATTTTAACTAAATGGGCTAAAGGCAAAATGTTTACGGTTTTCTATTACGAAAAACAATTAAAGGTTTGTTTTTAATTTCCTTCACACTGTAAGCTGTTTCTGCGGGGGCAGCGTGTTTCCATACTTTTTAGCAACCCTGTATATTAACAAGCTTGATGGGATGGTCGATAACGCTAAGACAGTAATAGGCTTTTGGGAATTATACCTGTAGTTGCGATCACGAAAGGTAATATTTCAACTTGGTGTTGCTCACAAATATTCTTAACTTCATTTGTAAGATCACTGTATCACCCTGTAGGTGTTTAAAAGATAGTTAGATTTATTATAAAATGTACTTTAGAGAGATCTAAAAAGAGAACATAATAAAAAAATGATAAATTCAACAACTACGCAGTAGACTTATTCGGTGTTTATCCAAGGGTCATCACATCATAATTAAATCAGTCCATGTAGAAAAGGCTTACGTAATTTGTTTCGAAATGGTCTTCCTAACTTTGTAAGTTGGACATTACAGTTTCGATTTTGCTTTTTTTGATTTTTATGCGATAAGCCCCTTCAAAATAATTAAGTTCTGAATTATTAAGAAAAAACAAAACTTCGAAGAAATATGACTTAAGCCCTTTCTGCATGGGCTGACTCAATCTCATGAAACGAAATTGCTGTTGCCAATAAATAACCGAAAAAGGTGTACTAAAAACCTTATTGAAAGTCGAACACATTTATTTTACTTTAAGAAAGAACGTTCAAGTATTAATTTAAAGTAATTAATCTAGGCACGTGAAATTTAAAATGTGATATATTTACTTCTACGTTACATAAAAACAAAAGCATAACCTAAATTGCAAACCTGAAACAGTCTTGCCTTTATATGGAAGTTTTCAGACTACTTGTCAAAATAATACACCCATACAAACATTATACAGTATGGAACAAATTCATTCTTTTGTAAACAATGCAGATTCGTAATTAACTTATGACGTCATCGGCAGATTTTAATTGATAGATGCGTTATATGACACATTTTCTGGTTCCCTTCGTAGCATAATTTACACTGTACCTTTTTTCATTTAAAAGTTAAAGGAAATTCATAAAGATATAACACTGATTTTATAACTTAATCTATGAATTTTCTTTATATATTTTTAAATGAAAATAAATGCACCTGCAAAGCATGCTGCGAAAGCAATCAGAAAATATGTCAAAAAATTTGAATTAATTTGAAAAAATGTGGATAACGTCATAAGTTCGTTATGGATCAACCTATATACATTACTATGTACTATCACAATATGAGCACTTAGAATAAAAAAATAGATGGTCCGAATGATTTTCATACATTCCAATTCCTTTAATATATGTATTCCATTCCTATCTTCCACATCGTATACAAAATGAACTTTCACTGAAGTTTACCATCTGTTGTTCAAGGTGTTTACTTGTACGTATATTTATATTAATGGTTGAGGTGAAAA
>VTPC01003280.1:0-35381 GCA_011009095.1 Ignelater luminosus
CCCCCCTCCCCCTCCTCGCGCCGTTACGTAATACTTGAATGGTCCCACGGGGTATCCCAGAAAATGTAGATTACCTATATTTCTTCTTTCTATTTATATACTGGGTAGTCCTAATGATGTGTGTTGTTACTGTGTTGGAAAGATATACAAAGATCACTTGGATCTGTTTAAAACTTCAGGTGCCTGTTCTGTCTTTCTAAAGGCACCCTGCATGTACAGGGTTTTCCCAGATCGACTTAACAATAGGTGTGAAAGACAAAAAATTTTCTAGTTGAAATTTGAACCTGTGGGGATCAGCCCTGCTTGATTAGAAACTAACTTGCGCCATATTTCTATTTTTGAGAAATCAAGCAGGCTTTGATAGGTATCAAAAACTTATTTTCGGTATAGGTAAAGTACCTTTTCAGTGAGACATATCAAAAAATTTTATAAGCAAAAGTTGTTCAGAATACAAATTTATGCCTTCATGCCGAATTTGAAAACAATTGGCACAATTTGATTCTTTACTTCATTTTTAAATTTTACAAACAATGAATTTAAAAAATAAATTTTATTAGTACTATTAATTACAAATTACAGAAAGGTTTACTCTATGTAATTGCCATCTAACTAAACACATTTTTCAAGATGAACTTTAAAGTCGTGGCAGTTACACAGAGTAAAGCTTCCTGGACACTGTTCTTGGGACACTGTGTTATTCAAAATATTGTACTCTACTTTATAACTATCGGTTTCTTAAGTAGTTACGAGAAAATCCGATAGGTGCTACTGCACTTGCAACGCTAGAAAAACAAAAAATACTTTAAAAAAGTGAAATAATTTGAAACTGTTACACATTTTCCAACAACACTGTCGTTCTATACCGGCACTTTCATCTTAAACATAACCTGCTGTTAGCGATCGGTAATTGAAAAAAAGCTGCGCGAAACCTCAAGTGGTGTAGAATGCGCCGGCGCTACATAACTTATCGCACCAACTTGCTCCGATAACTTGTGAAACCGATATCGATAGCGTTTGATAAACAACTTTTGGCGATTTATAGAATGTATAACTTTATCGGTTAGATAAATTGCTTTCAGAAACCGGGCATAAATCACTGATAACTGTTGTGTAGAACGAATAGATATCTAAGAAACCTGCATCGTGGGCTCTATTGAATTCTCTATTTTCTTCCTCTTCATGAATAGTAGATACCACCTTGGTCTTTGAAAGATTGACCGAGAGAGCATTCTCACCACACTATCTTTCAATAATACAATTTTTTCCAAGACATGCTGTAGTTTTTATTGCATCTGAACACATTTTTAACGGTGTCTGAAATTTTAAACCCTAAGCAGGAATCAAATATTCAGAACAAGAAAAGTTTCTTAGAGCCCGAAAAGGACCCCCATGTTTGGTTTGGAGTCCGCAGAGAACCTTCCACGTTCTATTCTGAAGATCGCGGGGGTCCTCACTATGTTTTGTTTGAAAGTGTGCGAGGGACCCCTAGGTCTTTTTTGGAAATCGAAGGAGACCACCCATGCCTGTTGTGGAGTTGGTTTCAAATAAAAGCTTGGAGCAAATTTGATGTCCTAGATAAATAAAATATTTAGGAAATGTCCGGTAACCAATCCGTCGTTTGCGTATGCTTATGTGTGTAGAAGTGGTCAATCGATAGGTGCTTTAAGCGACCACCCAGTTTACCATATATAGGTGAGACATAAGCAGTCAAATCATGAATGAAATCAAAATCAAATCCCAATTTGGCCGCAGAGTCTGTAAATATCTTGGTCTCTATTATATGTTATTGTTTGACCTTACACAAGGTTGGAATTTTGAATTTCGGCTCTACTTAGCCCTCAGGTTGATGGTTTGGTTTTAATAGTTTGTAGATTACTTGTCGCTCTGGATACAGCTGTTGTGTTTGATAGTCTTCAACGACTATACGTGTTATTTGAAGGTTCAATGAAAAGGTAAAAATTGCATCTCAAGTTTTGCTGCTGTCAGATACCTACCAGTATGGGTACCTACTCAACTTTATCTTTGGTTCGTAGTGCAAACATGAGGAGATTGTAGTTTTCGTAAATGCAGCAGCGGCTAGCGACCTATAACTTTAAGGTGGACACAACCGCTTAACCTGATTAATTAATTAGCTATTCGGTTTGCAAACCAAGTCCTAAACATATCCAGCCAAAGACGATTAATAGTTAAAATTAACAAGTCTTATAAAGGGTTTTCCAATAAGAGGTGTTATTTTGATATTCAAAGAAAAGTGCCATTTTTTAATATAAATGATCGGATGTTTATTTCATTATAAAGAGGAAGGTATGCCGTTAATAGTGGAAAATAACATCAGGCAAATGACCACCACGACCACGCTTACAGGACAATATCCTTTTCATGAAATTTTCCATAACCAAATCGCAAAGTGGCTGCCCTATGTCCTCGATAGCCTCACGAATTCCATCTTTGAGGTCTTGAATCGACGCTGGGCTGTTGGCGTAGACCTTCTCTTTCACGTGGCCCCAAAGAAAGAAGTCGCAAGGTGTTAAATCACAAGATCTCGGTGGCCAATTGTGATCACCTCTTCGAGAGATAACACGGTCCGGAAACTTTTTCCGTAAAAGATCAATGGTTTCGTTGCTTGTGTGGCACGTAGCGCCGTCTTGTTGAAAGTAAACGTTGTCCAGATCAATACCATCCAATTCCGGCCATAAAAAATCGTTAATCATCTCTCGATAGCGCAATCCAGTCACCGTAACTGTTGCTCCAGCCTCATTTTCGAAAAAGTAAGGTCCAATGACTCCGCCGGACCATAAACCGCACCAAACAGTCACACGTTGAGGATAGAGAGACTTTTCAACAATAACTCTTGGATTTTCTGAGCCCCAGATCCGACAATTTTGCTTGTTGACGAAGCCACCGAGGTGGAAATGGGCCTCATCACTCAAGATGATTTTTCGATGGAATTCTGGATCATTTTCATGCATTTCAACGACCCAATCAGCAAAGACACGACGTTGTTGATGATCGGCCGGCTTGAGTTCTTGTGTTAACTGGACTTTATAAGCCTTAAGACCCAAATCTTTATGCAAAATACGGTGTAATGACGTTTTTGGAATGGCTAATTCCAAAGAACGACGAGGAATGGACAAACCTGGGTTTTCTTTAACACTTTCGGCTACAACAGCAATATTCTCGGCTGTTCTTGAGCGACGTGCACGGGTTTTATTCTTCACATCACTAACTTGTCCCAAGAGCTCGAATTTTTTCACCAATTTCTGTATTGCGGTCCGACAAGGTGCTTCACGGTGACCCAAAAATGTTCGAGTTTTACGAACCGTCTCTGCCAAATTTTCACCATTTTTATAGTGAATTTTAATAATTTCAATGCGTTGTTGAAGCGTGTATCGTTCCATATTTATTAATGGCGTAGTTTCTACTTGTCAAATGTCAAAAAATGATAGCTTCAAAAGTGACATCTACCGAAATAGCGGGCTATTCAAAATAACACCTCTTATTGGAAAACCCTTTACTATGTAGCCCACTTAGCCTTTGAATGCAGGTTCAAGTATATTAGGCCGTTAATGCATATTTTGAATTGAACCTATTTTCAAAGAAATTGGTATAAATCGAAAAAAGAAAATGTTAGTTATGAGGGCACAGTATCCAAAGAGATATGACGAACAGTTTTTTAGAAGTAGGGGAAGAGATACCGCAGCCTACCTTGCACGTATCCATATAATATGGTCTTGAAACACCATTGAATGAAATTAAATTTTTTTAAAAATGAATCTGAAATGGTCCCTTTGTATAATTAGTACTTCGCTATTTGATATAATACTTAATAATATTGTTCGTCTAACAGTGACAACAAGAAATCTAACGTAGTTGCAAAGATTGTTCATATTATACCAATGTAAATATGGTATCTATTATATTATTCTGTTAGCGTTCATTGCAAACAATGTTAGTAAAAATTAGTTTAAATTGAAGACGAAGGTGATTATAATTTAAAATCATCGTAATCGATTACGATACAGCGTTTTTGGTTCACATACTTAAATGTTGTATGTATTAAATTTTTATCTACCATAAAATTGACTTTTTATAAACTGCACTTAATAACATTATAATCTTATCAGTAACGTTGCGGGTTATAAATAAAAAAATGATAAAATAGATTCTTTCAAATTTCCCCCCGAACGTATGCGCACTCTGTCGTAATAATTTATTAACAAGGGAGCAGAAGCAAAAACGACATGGCTGCTATTTTTGTACCAGTCATTAAACTTTTTAAATAATTTTAATTTAAATAAAATAGTGAATTTAGTTTGTGTCATTTCGTGATTTTTTGTAAAGACAGAGATTTTCCAATTTTATATTGCACTAACAATGATAGAAATGTGTAGAAAAGTGTTAAACACTAGATATAAGTTGGGAGATTTTTCTTAAATGGCAGATCACTGCAGTGTTTTTTGCCGAAATTTTTTGGTAAAGATGTAAATAAGCATGTAAATGCTTTAACAAATTTATTAAATGATAATTTAATTTTCGACGTGCTACTAAAAGTGTATCAAAAAATGTGTAGGACTGCTTTCTTTTTAATTATTGGTATAATTTGGCTGTGCCAAAAATTTAATGGTGAGTTTAAGGTCATACCACTACAGGTAGTTAATATCATCAATATCATTGCCGAAAATGCATGGAATTCTCATAATAAAAATGTTTTTTATGAATACATTTAAATCTCTTATTGATACTTTCTGTAAAGTTCTTGAATTTATGATGAATTTTAAAAGTTTCTTGGCATTTTAAACGAGGTATTTATTATAAGTTTGAATAGGGTTCAAGGTTATTATTTATTTATTATTTTTAAATGTTCTACTGGAGTAGTTCTATAGGTATATTAGTTTGAAATTGAAAATTTTCTGATTGGAGCATTATGTTGATATTTAAGCATTTTCTGTGATGATTGATTACTGTTGTATCTTAGAATTAGGACACTACTTTAATGTAAACATACGTTTTCTAGGAGTAAAATCATTAAAATGCAAGTGCGACATTTGTCGAGATTCAAACTACACATGCGAAACCGATGGTTATTGCTTTACATCGATACACCAGCATAAAGTAGGATCCATCGAACATAGCTATAGGTATGCTTCAAGTTTACTTTTAAGTAATTGATGAACTATTTCACAAAGTTGTATACCATAAAGGCCATATGGGTCAAATTTTAAAATTTTGATAAGCTATGGAGAAATTTCGAAAGACAAAACATTAAATTATCAATATGTTGGATGACGTGGGTTATCAATTATTGTTTTCATTTTAAACATGTCTAGCTTTGATGCTTATCAAGTTTAAGTTTGATCCATTCAAGTATAAATAATGATTATGTTGTAGCCAGTCTAAATTGAATCCTGTAATTCGAAATTTAATTCCTCGCCTTTCCATACCTTTTCTTCCAATATGATGTTACTAACATGTTCTCAATTGGTTGATATAATCGAAATATTGTTGTATATGTAAAGATGATAACCTAAATATTTTCAAGTAAAACTTGAAGGTTTGCAAATGATATATTTTAATGTTATGTATTTTGATGGCGTTTTATTTGGTATTGATAATAATTTATTCTTATTTTTTCATAATTAAACATTTACAAGAATTTATCATTGTATTATCATGTTAAACCTTGAAATTTGTTTTTATATCTTGAACCCTTTCGCAAATCTTATGTTTATTTTATTTTAAATTGCAAAATGTAGTTTAAGAATATCTAAAATCAAATGTAATAAGAATGAAAGCCTTATTGAAGAGATTATAAGAATTATTTTCCTTTAATTATGTAATTCAACTAAAACCATACTTTACATAACCTTACTTTAGAGCTCAGACTTATTTACCCACCAAAGCAGTTACATGCTAGATGGACTCTATTTTGAAGATTATAACCTTACTTGTCGACAGTTTACTAATTGGCTTTGATGGTTAGAACTTTTTGACTGATCCCATTGATCTTTTTATTCGATTTGAGGTTATGTCTGTCATCTTTTTGTAAATGATGTGTGCTAAACCAGTAAAAGATAAAAGATATTAATAAAGAAGAATTAGAAGTACTAACATTAGGAGTTGTAAGAATTGTTTTCTGAAAATTAAAATGATAATTCAAAAGTGCCCTGTTAAAAAACGTAACTAGCGTGTATGATTGATAAGATTGATTTCAAAATATGGCAGCAAATTAGAAATTTCCTAACCTCTTTTTTAAATTAAATGTCAGGTTGTTAGGTGTACGATAAAATGATTCAAAGCAGGAAATTTTAAATAAATTAAAATACATTGTGACCATTTTGAAAAAATAAACAAAACTAGTATTAAAATGATAAACTTAAATAATTCTGGAAACGATATTGCAAAATTGACTGACTTAATGTCACCATCACTAATTAAATCATAGTTATCTTAGAAACTCGATTACCGTTGCATTGCACTAGTCATGGCCTGCTCTGAATTGTTATTTTCTTGATCTTACGGTACTATACTTTAAAATTTTTCTTTGTATTATAATTATGTTATGCCTATTTTGGGAAATATCTTTGGCATTTTCAAAAATAAGTACATAAGTCAGGATTCACAAATAGTCACTTTTTCATACAAATTTTCATAGAAGTGGAGAATTTATTTGCACTATTTGTATCTTGTTTCATTGTTAAAATTCCCGCTCATTCGTCATAAGCAACCGAAAAACAAAAGACCATTACAATATTTTATTTTCATCAGTGAATTTGTTTTGAAAACCTAGTAATGTACGCTGCAAAATATAATTGAGATAATCTTTACTGTATGGAAAATTGACATATTTTTTTTATCATGAACATATCTTATGATGTCACATAACATCCCAAGTGTAGTTTACTGTTTCTGTGGGCAAAAAATTTGCTTTTAAATTTTAATAATTAAGAAATTAACCAAATGTGAAGTTTTGAATGAAAACAGAAAAACAAAACAACTTTGCAAAATTTTGTTTTCACCAATGAATTTGTTTTGAAAACAGTATAGTGCACTGCAAAATAATGGGTGTTATGTAAGTAAGCGACTATAGCTTAACAGTTAACTAAAGTGGCCTAGGGATACACAAATCTGCAAGAATGTTTTTTAAAATTCTTATTAAAAGTATAAGATTTAAAGATGATCGATTACCTTACTGTTTTAAAATTTAAAAAAATCACAGATTAAGCGATAGAGAAAAAAACATTTATGTTGTTGTTTTGTGGCAGAGGCTTCAGGTCGCGGTTCCCTTGGGCTTCGTGGTTTCAACTACTATGGTTATTTTGCCACCAACTAGAATTTAGCCGAATCAGATATTCTAACCCCAGTAGGTATTTTAACGTACAACTCATCATAGTCACACAGGATCCACTGCTTTATATCCCTCCCAGAGGATAGCATCCTTTTTCAAATTTTTTCCGTGTGAAAACTTGTACAGAAAATTGACATATCTTGTGACGTCATGCAACGTTTTTCCGTTTTTGCGGGTGAAAGATTTTTTAAATTTTAATTCTGTTCTTAAGAAATTAATTAATAACTTTTCCCTCATTCTTTCTAAAAATATCAAAGATTCATACATATTTAACTGTTAAAATTGTGGAACTTTTAAAATTAATCAACCGAGTTTTGATCAGATTGAAAGTACAATAATGAATTTAATTGATTTAAAATCGAAAAATTTATTTGGATATTAAATTTTTAAATTTGAATAATGCACAGACATTTATAAACTGAACTCAATTTTCATGAAGAATGTTGCCAATTTTCTCTTTAATTCTGACTTGTTGATAAATGGCTAGATAATGCAATAAGTACTTTGCACTTGTCAAATTTAATAGAAAAAAATTACCAATAATATTGCATGTCACTCATTATGTATGATAATTTGTGTAACTCCTTTTATGTTTGTTGTTAACATACTACAAGATTAGTATTATGTAATATTAGATTTGGCATAGGCGTAACAGATAATTTTATCTCTATATTACACTTGATTTTGAGAAAAAACAAAAAATTTAAAATTAAACTTTGAGAGATTTAATGAAATCTTGTGAGAAGAAGAAACTTTTCTTTTTTTCTTTTCAATTAAAGCACTAAACGTATTGAATCTCATTAGTGATAGCAAGACTGACTGAGGAAGAAAATGAATAAGCATTGATTTTTTTCGGAAAATTGAGCAGGACAGTAAAACAAATACAGTTTCCTAATGATAACCTTTTTTAGAGAAGAAGTAACATTGATAATAGGAAAAAAGTTTATAGGGTAGTTGACAAAAATTTTAAAAAAGATGTTCAAATCATAGCGCTTCTATTTTAGAGAAATTGAAGTTATCTTAAAACAAAATATCACAAATGAGAATATCAGAAACAGAATTCAAAACAGAATCAGATTATGAAAAAATATACAGAGTGTCCAAGATAAGGATGCACAGCATGGGGATCTTGGAAACGGTAAGAGATACAGCATCGGTTAAATGGGATGAAAGTTGGCTATTTATAGGACCTTTTTGTTGGCTTTTGCAAAATCTAAATTCTTGGATAGTTTCAGAGATATTTAAAAAAAAGTAGATTTCTCGATTTTTGTTATTATTTTTTCTTTTATTTATTTGAAGAGATATCGGAAAACTAAAACCACTTTTCCATTGCCACGTTTTGTTCTCTATTAAAATACGTTAACAAGATTCCTGTACAACGTTTCGGTTTCGACTAACCATCATCAACCTCATTTTTTTAAACAGGCGGAAAAACAATTGAAAATGCATTAATTTATAGCATAAGAAATCAAAATAATCCTATCATGTTTACATCATTAGAATCGTGACAACAAGAGCTATCCAAAACAATTTTCAATTGTTTTTCCGCCTATTTAAAAAATTGAGGTTGATAATGGTTACTCAAAACCGAAACGTTGTACAGGAATCTTGTTAGCGTATTTTAATAGAGAACAAAAAGTGGCAATGGAAAAGTGGTTTTAGTTTTCCGATATCTCTTCAAATAAATAAAAGAAAAAATAATAACGAAAATCGAGAAATCTACTTTTTTTTAAATATCTCTGAAGCTATCCAAGATATCTAGGTTTTGCAAATGCCAACAAAAAGGTTCTATAAATAGCCAACTTTCATCCCATTTAACCGATGCTGCATTTCTTACCGTTTCCAAGATCCCCATTCTGTGCATTCTTATCTTGGACACACTGTATACAGGTGCTATTTAAAAAAATAAAGTTGATAGACTGAAAAAATATGATGTCATTTCAATATCGCAAGTTGCTCAGAACTTTCTAAGTAAATGACGAACTGTTTCCACTTCCTGTTGACACTGTTGTATATGGTGATCCTCTATGTGAATGTATTCCTTAAGGTCTAAAGAACTAGGAAGAATTTTGGTGAAAATAATATTGCTGTGTTTTTTTAAGATGTAGAAGATGGTATGTTCTACATTTCTGTGGCTACAAATCAAAAGGGGACTGATAATACCATTTTTTCTCATTTCTCTAAAATAGATCATTTAGATATCCCTATTTTGGGTATGGAGTTTTTCTTATGTCAAAAATAGGCTGAAAATCCTAGAAAATTAAAAAATTATATTTCTCGATATTGCTAATTTATGAATTTTACTGTTGGATGAAATTGCTAATAAATTTAAAAGGGACTTTCCGCTCATAATATTACATGAATATTAAATTTGGACACTTCACAAGCTTTGCAGTATCAAATATTGTTGCAAACAGATAAAACACAAAAAATGTCTGGAAAAGATAAGTAATGATTTATGCTATCATGTTGCATAAAACAATTTGTTTATTGCATTAATTCCTGATTACCTTTAGGAAATACTCAAAAAATAACTTGACAGTTTTTTTATTCCGTATATTGAGTAATAATATAGATATAAACAACATTTGTGTAAATTTGATTGATATAGAAAGGAGGAACAACTTACATGCAAGATTTATAATGTTGACTATTACATTTATGACATTTTAACTTGATAAAATTTGCATTAAAAATAGTCTTTGTTCATTTAGAAAATGATAATTGAAACTGAACTCGTATTATTTATACTGAAATTCAAAGAATAATTGGAAATAAAAAAAGAGCAAAGCAATTTAATATTTTAATCAATTAACCATTAAGTATTTTAATACAAGCTTATCTCTTCTAAAAATTAATTACCGTAAAGGAAGCTTGTGGTTTACCATTATGTGATAATACTAATTATTAAGTCTAATATTAATTATGCCTTAGGAATTGACAATTTTAAAATTAAAAATAAAATAACAAATTAATAGTAAACTTTTAATATTGTTAACTGTAATTATTATTGAATACATTCATAAATTACTTAATTTGTATTTGTGCATGTATTGCAATATTTATTAAAAATTGTCAGACAAGTTAATCTTTTACAAAAATCAATGATTAATGAATAACTGGCAAGTGCAGTGGCTACATTATTAGCTTAATAATTGATAAAATGTAATCTTTATTGTTATTTAGTCATTTTTTCACTTTTATTTTTCCAATAATTAATTTTCACATCAAACAAGCCTAACTGTTGTAATAAACCAGCAATAGACTTGCAATAAATATTAATCATGGTGTTGTGATTATTTATATCAATGTTAATTAATTTATCAATTGTAACAATTCCAGTATTTGATACTGTATATTCTAAAAGTATTCTTTGTTTACTTGTATAACAAATAATTCTTTTAGAATGTTTCGCAAGCCTGTTCACATTGATAAATTTTGGATATTTAATTACCATTTTATGGAAACGATATAAATTTTATGATTCTCATATGGATTATTTTAAATTAATTAAACTTCCATACTATCAATTAATAAACAGTGCAAAGGTTTTTTCATGAGAATTTCGTCAGTTCAATAGAATTAAATATATTATTTAGGACGCAATGACTCAGAAAGCAAGCAAATAAATCATATTGCTCTTTCAAATCAAAGATTTTTTTATTTAATCAGTATTAAGTTATTTCTTTCTTGTTTTTGGTGGAATCTAAATTATCTCCAGTTGGTTTTCATTCAGTATACATACATGACAGTTGAAATGGTTTTTGGTAGCTTGTAAGTTTTTTAGTTCGGAAGATACCAGAAAAGTGTAAATAAGAAAAATGTGTATTGTCATAAAATAATTGTATTTGGAAAAAAGGAATTTTGACCTGATAGCTCATTAGCACAGAAAGCAGGTTCAAATCCTGTTTGGGACCAAATATTTTCTATACAGGGTGTCAACAAGAAGTGGAAACAGTCAGCCATTTGCTTATAGTTTAAAATAGAGCTCTGAAACTTGAAATATAAAAACATCATACTTTTTATTTTCTGACTAAGTGGAATGCTCAAGGTTGTTTCCAGTTTTAACAGAACTTGTATAAACTTTATTTTTCAAATAGCACCCTGTATATCATTTTTAATAATTTGATTCTGCTTTAAAGTCTGTTTCTGTTGACACGTATTTATAATGTTCTGTTTTAAGATAACCTCAAAAATGCTCATTTCTTTAAAACAGAGGGTCATGATTTGACATACCTTTTCAAAAATTTTTGTCCAGTACCATATACAGTGTGTTCACATTTCGATGCTCACTATTGGGATCTCAGAAATTATAAGAGATACAAAGTCAGTTAAATTAGAAAAGATTTGGCTATTTTGAAGATCAGTTTACTTATGCTTTTGTTTTTTCAAAAAAGTTCACTAGATATTTGCTAAAAACGAAATTATCTTATATTTTTTTTAAGTGAAATATCTCAGGAACGAGCAAAGATAGAAAAGAACAGCAGAGAGAGTGTTTTAGAGAATTTACTCCAAAACACAAAAAAATTATTTTTGCAATTGTTTTTTGTTTTACTTCGGCGGTGAAACGTAAATCCAAATTTTTTCTAATGGAACGCCTACTTGATTTCCATATTACTGAACTGCACGCCTTAAATGCTTTTTAGTGATACATGGTTTGACATAGCTATTCTTTTGTTTTACCGAGTTATGAAGTGAAAATCATTCTTCATCATAGTGTGCCATGACTTTAACACACAAAGTCGTGGAGTTTTATCAAAGAAATTCATTTGTTATGCAAAAATTGCTAAAACAAAATAAATGCGCTTTTGTGGAGCATTAGCTGCTTATTTGATGCTATCTGTGAATGCTCAGTAAAGTATCTTAAAAGCGTCTTTTGTTTTGTTTTAGCAGTTGTTACATAACAAATGTAATTTATCTGACAAAAATCAATGATTTTCATATGTTCAAAGCTATGCCTCACTAAGTGGGAAATGCTTTTTATTTAAAAAAAAATAAGATAATTTCGTTTTTAGCAAATATCTAGTAAACCGTGAACTTTTTTGAAAAAACAAAAGCATAAGTAAACTGATCTCCAAAATAGCCAAAACTTTTCTAATTTAACTGACTTCGTATCTCTTACAATTTCCAGGATCCCAATAGTAAGCATCGAAATGTGGACACACTGTATACTGAAAGGAATGATTGCTTTTCTTTTTATTATCAATATTACTTCTCAAAAAAGAATTAACATTGAAAAATTGCATTTGTTTTGCTTTCCTGAGAAAGATCAAATTCTATTATCAGTATCACTAATAAAACTCAATTTTATTCTCTTTCCAATAAGCCATATTCTTTTTAATATTTTCAGTAAAAACAATTTAATTTATTTATTGCCAATGGTACCAATTGTTAGGATTCACAAATAGTCACTTTTTGTCACTAATCTATCAATATAGTCGCTTTTCCTATGGAAGTCAAGAACTTATTTGAATTAAGGATTATCGTTAGTTATGATGTACATCTTCAAGTCACTACAGAAAGGAGGCTTTGACTGTTTTAATCAGCTGTCAAATTGACAATTATTGCTTACTATCTAAACAATAACATTTTGTCATCGAATGTCAACATTTACACATTAATGAGATGAAGGGTTTGTCAGTGGAGAAATGAAATTCAGTTGTGTCTGAGGCCAACGTGTGTGAATGAGAAAATTAGTGAAAGAGGAAAGTATTAGTATTGTGATTGCAAAAAAATAAGAAACTTTCATAGGTATGGTACAACATGCTAAGAAGAGAAACAGAAATAGCCTAAATCCATTCACTTCAGTCAGTTTCAGTAAAAACTCGCGCTGGGAAGTTGTACGATAAAGTTTTGAGCAAAGTGATCAATGCATAATAATGGCTGACGAAACATGTCAAACTTGACTAGAAAATTTTATTGGGTCTTCAGTTTTACACTGTAAAGGTAGGAACAAATGTACCCAACTCAGAAAAGTCAATATTTTGTGAAAAATCTGGAAAGAAGATAATGGTCTGGCAGACCAACAGATTTTGAGTGGCAAAATTTCCATAAGGAATGTCTATAAAATGATTGTTGCTCCTTATTCAAAAGCATGAAGGTGGTAAATTGGTATTGCAAACATAACATTTGGCCAATCAAAAGGTTTTGGGCGCAAATGCAGTTTTTGTACTTCAAACATGCCTTTTCATTGTTTATCTGTAACTGTAGTTGAGTAAATTCCAACTTGCATTGTAACCTAAGTTTTTGAAATTTTTCAAGAACTGACAGAAAACGAATTGAAAAAATATATGTATATTAAGACCAAAGTAGAAAATAGAAAGAGTGAAATAATAAGTTTTCTAAAAACATAGTGAGTGAAGTGCAATGTGATAGTAGATATTTAAGCTACAAGGGACGTCACTGTATGTTTGCAGTTGAGGGAGATGTTTTTGGACTGAGGCACGGCCGAGGTTCAAAATTTCTACCGAGTGTCTGGTTACTTTTTTGCAATTTCTAGTTACTAGTCAACAGAGCGATTATCATTTTGAAATAATGCGCTTATTGAAAGAGAATAAGTGTGGATTTCATTACTGATAATAAAAACTGAAAGAGATTCTTCTCAGGAAATTGAGCAGAAAAGTAAAACAAACAGTTTTTTAGTGTCAACCTTTTTTTGAGAAGTAGCATTGTTAAGAAGAAAAGTAATCATTCTTTGTGGTTTATTGACAAAAATTCTCAAAAAGATGTGTCAAATCATGACCCTTCTATTTTAAAGAAACTTAAAACAAGATATCTCAATTGACATATCAATGGAAACAGAATTAAAAGCAGAATTAGATTATTAAAAATGAAGTTGGTAGAACTTACGCTTAAAACTGAAAGCAGCTTTGAACATTCCACTTATTAAAAAATGAGAAATTTTTGAATTCTTCAGTTTTAATAAATGCATCATTGATTGCGTTCAAGATATAAAAATGAGCACCCATAGAGTCATATTAGTTTATAATTATGCCATTCAAATTTTTTTTCCTTACTGTGAATTTTATATCTAATGAAGTTGTTTTAGTATTAAGGTAAACAGGATGTATCTTTGATTCTTTTTCTTTTTCATTGTAAAAGCAAAAAAAGAGCGTTATGTATACATCCTGGTAATATTTTTATGTTTAAATATAACATATAATAGTTAAATGTAAACTAACTGGTATTGGAATGGGTATTAGTTGTCTAAATAGAAGAAACTATTTTCCACCTGAACAACCACGATGGTGTTCCCAACCTTCAACTACAAAGTCAGCAAGGCTCTGCTGTGACGAACATGATATGTGTAATGCAGATTTAAGGCCTCAGCTTGCCTTTTCCCCTGATTCTGTTTTAAGTGAAGGTATAGCAGGTAACAACCGTGTGCCCTTCCCCTTTTGTTCCTTTATAAGCATTTTCTTGTAGGCTAACAGTTCTAATTTTGCAGTTTCTGTAATTTTTGTAACTAACAAGATTTTTTAATTACCGAAGTGTATCTTTGAAGGTAAGTCATTTGTTTGATTTGTTTTCAAGTGCTTAAAAATTCTAAATCAAAGCGTTTGTTGAAACAATAGCTACTTAGTTATACTTTATTCCCGTTTCCTTTCTTCAACCTGTTACCAAATTTTTGGCATGGTGTTTTTTGAGTTTAGAATGATTCCAAAAAAATGGTAACGACGATCCTACCTTTACTTCCTAGAAGACTGGCTATCTGAAGTAAATTAAAAAATGTTTAATAAATGATTTGGCAAAGAAGAAGAATTAGAACATAGACAAATTTGAAAAGAAGAAATTGGCCTTGCAAATGCTATAATTGTTAAATGGAATTTGGCGATTTAGGTGCCTGCCTCGGGATCTCCAAATTCCTCATGATAACCCCTTCTTCTGCTATCGGCAGAACCCTCGCAATCATACGTTTGTTATGGAGTGCTGCAAAAACGAAGATTTCTGCAATGAGAAACTTTCACCTAAACTAATGCCTAAACCCCCAGGTAACTGCCCATGCTGCTGCTACTAGACACTTTCCTAGTTGTATATATATTCTCCTCCTACTCTTAGATAATTTAGCACATATTCAATTCTCTTCTCTTTTTTTGCAATGCTCTGTATACTTTCGCACACTATTGTATATCACAAATTCTCTGCAAAAAAACAAGGTGGCAGCAATTCCTTAATTTACCTTTTTTTTTGGTGGCAGTTTTTCTTTGCATCAAGTTTTGCTAACATTTCTTATTACTAATTAAAAGAATTACAATTTTTTTTGCAGGTTATTTTAGTTTCTTTGCTTAACATTAATTTTTCTTATATATATTTGTTTTGCTATGGTTAGATGTATGGATAAGAAAAATATATATTTCAACCCTAGTAATCAGTCCACCGACTATTGCAAAGAGATTGCGATTATGTACAACCATCCTACGATAGAGAAACGCTCATCTAACTGCTGCGATGATAGTGACTTTTGTAATCAGAGGTTAAATCTTTCACTGCCCCCATCAGGTTAGACAATTGGGAATTGTAATGGAAAATATAATATTAAATGTTTTTACGTCAAAGTGTATGGGGTAATGAAACCAATCTACACATAATGAAATATTTATTTGAATAATGATCTAACGTGAATAGTTTTATTTTATTTCCTAAATGGATAAACATAGAAAAATATTCCTTAAGTTCTCGACAACATAAACTTAGAAAAACAAACATCTTGTTGTTTACTGTACATGCAAGATTTTAAAGCATTAGGGAAGATAATTTATAAAAAGTTCAGTAAAAAAAAGAGTTTAAATAGTTATGTTGCCCTTCCATAATAAAAAGTCACAAATATCTACTGTTTGTCAGCTTATTTAGTCTTCTCTTTTCAATATTTTTATGTATAGGCTGATTCATTTCAACCCTTTCAGCATTATTTCATCTTTTTATTTAACAAAACAAATTAGTTTACAGCCATCAAAGACATTGTTTTTTGTTTAAAATTAAATTGCAGTAAGCTGATTATGTACTAAAACAAAATATTCAAATGTGTAGATTGGAAGATATGTTGTGTCATGTCAGCAACTGGCAGTGTTATCGTCATCAAAATGGGAATTTAAAATGGATAACAAAATATAATAACATGAACTATTAAGTCTTATTGAAAAATATTAACATTTTTAGGTGAACATTAAATGAGAAAGCTTCTGAATATACGTGTGTATTGTCAAGTTTACACAATTTGATCATGTAAGAAGTGTCTGTGGACTGGAATTATTACATTGTTTTTATTATTTTGTTTTGTTTTGCTTTTTATCTGCATGCACTTAACCTTACTTTATTGGGATTGTGGTATGTAATTTATGCTTTTTGCTTTTTTGTATTGTCTTTTTTATGATTAATGCTAGTATTAGTTTTAGTACTTGAATTAGTCTTAAATTTAGTTGACCATATAGTACTTTATTAAATTAGTAGGTAGAAATTTGGACACTAATTGTAATTGAGATGCAAGAAAATGAAGATATCCTCTACAAAAAATTAACAGTTAGTGTTCAAATAATTACCCTGTTTGCTATTTTGAAAATTCTACATTAATATATATTGTATATTACATAAACCAGCCTGAAAGTTTCAAGTTTTGAAATTTTTTTATTAGTGTTTATCTTAATGATATGCATTTTTGCATGGGACTAACTGTCCTTAAACCATATTTATGGTGTGATTGTTGCTTCATAGCTATTCTTAACAATCATAACTAATTAATTTTATTTTTGACAATGTAAGAACCATTTACCCAAGTTGCTATGTGGAACAATACATTCCTTTGATTCAAGATAATCTAGCTTTGAGAATGTTTTTGTTTTTGCACTTGTTTGAAAAGTTTCATCAAAGTGAGTGCAACTATTTCCTATTGCAATTATAGTAACATGAGAATCATTTCTTGATAATGCTTTCTTTCTTGAGATATCATCAGACTTCATTTATATTCATGTAGCCAAAACTTGAAACCTTCAGATTGAACTTTTGCTATTGAAGTAATGTTTTTTATATAAGCAAAATCAGCATTGTACAATAAATTTTAACTGCTATTTATACCATACATGTAATACAATTTGGAAAGTTGTAGAACTATATAACTGGGGGACTAGGACTAGGGACACTGGAATAATACAACAAATAATAATAAATAAATAAAACATCTGGGAATGCAAAGCATAACCACAACGAACTTCATTTTGTTACTTTTTTTAGACTTCAGCAGCCATTTTGACCATGTACCCGAGGTGATATCAAAAAACTAAAAGTACACGTTTGTCTTATTTTTTGATATAGAATATGATTCTAAAGTAAAAAAAAAATTTTGAAAATTTTCCAATTTTTGGCCGCCATTTTGACCATGTTCCCGAAGAGTTATCAAAAACTGAAGATACCACGTGGTCTTTAGTTTTCGATGTAGAATCCAAATCTGAAGTCAAAATTTCAGAATTTGACAAAAAATGCGGACGTACATACAGCCATACATCCAGTAACGACTCCTTCGGAATTCGTTGAAAATCTGTTCTTTAGTAGAAATTCTGCTGAGTCTATATAAAGCTGTAGGTTTTGTTTCTCACTAGAAGAAACCATCCATATGCAGGTGCTGCAGAAAACAGAACACCCACATTTTCTCTTTTTGCTCTACTTGTGCACCCTTTTTAAATACTGCTGTCATTTCTATATATAGGTTAGTGGTAGAACAACCATACTAATTAGGTTAGATCAAGTTATTTTGAAGCTATATAATATCCCAGCAGTTTCTTATTTGACATTAATTGCTGTTTGTGGCAATATATGGATCTAAAGCTGACCACTTCAATGCTATTCAGTTGTTTATTGTCATAAAATTTATAACTTTATTGTGAGGTTAAGTGGAAGAGCAAATTCAGACTATATGAGGAGTTCATTTTCAAAGGGGAACAAGTCCATTTTTGTTTTAATTTGAGTTGCGGGTAGTGTTGTGATACAGAGATAGCTATCAATCATGCAGTTTGAAAAAACCAAGTTGCATGTTGTTAGCCTCTCAAATTCAGTATCTTCTAACACAAGTTAACACATCTCAGAATATTTTTTGCAGAAGGACGCAAGTCTAAGTTTTTATTTCAAAATGCAACAAGTCCATGATAATAATAATAATATATTACAGACAAATCACTGTAAGAAGAGAGAAAGTTACATTTTGCTCAAACTACAGACTACTTGTGCCTTCTCTAGCAACTCTTTTTTTACAATTTTTACTCGAATAATGCTAGTTAAGGTCACAGAACAAAAGTATACCTATAATATAATGTAAAAAGTTCATTTGATTGATTGTTCCAGATTTTGAACAATCTATTTACTAAGAAACACTAATAATTCTTATAAATTATATCCACTTAAAAATAATATCAATATTCAATTCCTTGAGAATTTGCGTCATTAATGCTCCCTGATATATTGTTTTCAGTTCTAAAATATCTTTCAGCTTTTCAATTATTATCTTTTGAAACGCCTCTTAGAATATGTTAACTATCAAACTGACACTCGTTTTTATCATTCAATGAGTTATAATATAATCAATAATTTTAGAGCTCTTGAGATATTACAAGTAATACAGTAGTGTCCAGTTGTAATGAACCATTATGGGCCACCAAAAACGGTTCATTACAGCCAAGATTCATTATCTCCAACACAACAATAATTTTTAAAAAACAAATTCATACAAACAAAAGATGATCTACAGATAAAACAGCATTGATGACTTTCAGTCTATTATTATATTTTGGTACTCTAATTTTTGGATACTCTCAGTTTCTTAACTTCCAGATGAACACATTTTACTGAAGAGAATCTTGAAAGAATACTCATTGTTACTTATTAACTTTTTCTACTTAATTTGGGTTACATTTACTCGCCCATCTATGGGCAATTATTCTTGGCCTCCACCATCCCTCAGTCGGAGATAAAAAATGAAAACATCAGGAAAGGCTGACACCATGTGTACAGTATGATAAATGTCTGCTAAATCTCTTCAATTCAATTCTTCTATCTTATAGCCAAAACTAATCCAATAAATTCGGACATGCCCAGCAATTTGCTTACTCGTGTCAAAAACATTTCAGTTATTTACAAATGAAGGTAAACCCATCTTGGTCCATATTTCTGGAATGCTTGTTTTATTCACATTTACCAGACGCGATGGGATGCTAATTCTTCAATTATACGCTCACCCTGCCAGACGAAATCTGCAGACTTCCAATCAACAATTTCAATTACATTGAACTGAAGAGGAGTTGAAAAAAGCCACCCAAGATTACCCACCTGATTGTGAATTACTCACTAATTAACACAAAAGACCCTACAAAACCCTCTTATAAAATCCAAAAAAGTCCAGTGGGCTGGGTTTTTTTATACAAATCCCGTGTTTTTTTCCAATCTTGACGGTTTCAGGAAGAGGAATCAACAATGAAAGCAATGATGGTGATGGTGCTGGTTGCATCAACCTTGATTGATTGGTCTTGGTATGATACAACCTTTATACAAACAATAAATTAGAAAAGAAATCATTTGATAATTTTGCAATTAGAATAATAATAATATACTTTCAATTACATATCGGTTGTCTGTGCTATACCTATGCGTCTCCTAAAGTGCTATGCCTCCAAACACTGCAGGAGTCACGAGGGTGTTAGTTACTGGTGATTTTGTTATGATGGATC
This sequence comes from Ignelater luminosus, assembly GCA_011009095.1. Classification (NCBI taxonomy): domain Eukaryota; kingdom Metazoa; phylum Arthropoda; class Insecta; order Coleoptera; family Elateridae; genus Ignelater; species Ignelater luminosus. The sequence continues at coordinate 20,053 of VTPC01003280.1, forward strand.
ATTTTAGATATCATAAACAAGAAGGAACAGGAATGTTGCATTTAAACAAATCAAGTATTGAGTAAAATCACGTTTTGCATTTCTCAATCACTCTGCTTAAAAATACATCAATGCAGCAATTACCAGAATCACTTGTTAAATTTGATAACATTTTACAAGAATTAATTGAATAACACCAAAACCGTTAGATTTAATTCCCATGATTGCAGTGAATCATCAATGACGAGTAATGAGAATATATCAAAAATATACAGGACGTTCTATGTAAAAAAAAGGGTTACATACACCATTCCTTTGTGGAACAATTCAACACAAATAACAATGCTGTGCTAATAATAAAAAGAATTAATCTATAGTTTTGTATTTTATTTTTAGTCTGAATAACTGTGTAATACATACAAATAGAATTTTGTTTAGTTAATAAAAATTCATGGTTCCCGATTGTTTTATATGTATGGTGTGTTTAATTATTTATCAGGAAATCAATTTTATTAGGACTTTACTCTTTAAAATTGTTTTTACTAATTATCACTCATAAAGTTCTACTGCAGCGATCTAACATAATCTTGTAATATGTAGATGCATCATCGTCAAATATGACAATGGGTACTCTTGAAATAGCAGCTTATATCGCCGTTCCTACGTTAATCTTTTGCATCATCGTGGTGGCGATCTATTGCCACTGGCAAAACAGACGTTCAACTCATCATCATTTAGGACTTGAAGATAGTATAGAAGCACCAGATCATCCTATTTTAAATGGTGTTAGTCTTAAACATATGATTGAAATGACTACAAGTGGTAGTGGCTCAGGTAAAGAATGATTTTCTAATTTTATAACGATCAGTTATTATAATCTGTTGAATACTGCAGGGTTACCATTATTGGTACAACGTAGTATAGCGCGACAAATACAACTTGTTGAAATTATCGGACAAGGTAGGTATGGGGAAGTTTGGAGAGGTCGTTGGCGGGGCGAAAATGTCGCTGTTAAGATCTTCAGTTCTAGAGAAGAAAGGTCTTGGTTTCGTGAAGCTGAGATTTATCAAACTGTCATGTTACGTCATGACAATATTTTAGGTTTTATTGCTGCTGATAATAAAGGTATGTGGGTGTATAGGAATTTAATGAATATGTTTTTATTGAATTGTTATGACTTGATTAGATAATGGTACATGGACCCAGTTGTGGTTAATTACCGATTACCATGAATTCGGATCACTTTTTGACTACCTCGGAAGGAATACTTTTGATAGTAGTGCTATGATTAGAATGGCTCTTTCTATTGCTACGGGTCTTGCTCACTTACATATGGATATAATGGGCACTCAAGGTAAAAAAAAAGAATGATTGTTATTGTGGCTTTTTACACAATAAATATTTTAGGTAAACCTGCTATAGCGCATCGTGATCTTAAATCTAAGAATATATTAGTGAAGTCAAATGGTACCTGTGCTATTGGGGATCTTGGTTTAGCTGTCCGACATGATGTTACCACTGATACTGTTGATATACCTCTTAATAATCGGGTAGGAACTAAAAGATATATGGCACCAGAGGTAGGAATTTTTTTTATAAAAAAATTGATCAGATATTTTAGTTTTGTTGTTTCTTTTATTAGGTTCTGGATGAAACTATGAATATAGATCATTTTGATTCATTTAAAAGGGCTGATGTATATGCCTTAGGGCTCATATTTTGGGAAATATCCCGAAGGTGTAATGTGGGAGGAATTTATGATGAATATCAACTTCCATTTTATGATGCTGTACCTTCAGATCCTACAATTGAAGAAATGAGGAGGTAAGAATAATTTAATTTTGAGTTTTTTGATTAATGTTAATAAGAAAACGGTAATTTATATCAACTTGTTGTTTTATAGGGTAGTATGTATAGATAGACAAAGGCCCAGCATACCAAATCGTTGGCAGAGCTGTGAAGCTCTACATGTTATGTCAAAATTAATGAAGGAATGTTGGTATCATAATGCAACAGCCAGGCTGACTGCCTTGAGAATTAAAAAGACTCTCACCAATTTTAGGGCTTCTGAAGAACTCAAAATATGAGAAACGATCTTGACGTAAGGTAAGTCTAGAAATTTTTCATTTAAGTTTGATTTATAAATATTGTCTGACTACATATAATTGGATTGTGTGAATATGGACCCCCAAAGTGTGTTTTGTTTATTGATTAGAAATAATAATTGATTTTCAATGTATAAAGAAAGATAATAATAATTAAAGTTATTGTATAACATACATAACCTATAATAGAAAAGAAACTAAACAATTTATTGCAATGATAGCTTACATCTTGTGCTTTTGGATATTTCTTGTGGATAATTGTTCGATATCTACTTAAAGCCACTACTTCCTGATCAAACACTACTACAAGTACACGTTTTAAAGGTTGTTCTTCAGTTAGATCGCATATTTTGTTGGATTGATTAGAATTGATTTGTTTAAGTTTTAACCTTTAGCTTTGTAACAAATATTAGTAGATTTCATTGAAGTCCTACTCTAGACAAGAAGGTAGGTTTACATCTTGCCAGTGTCTCACCATTACTTCTAGGAACTTTTTTTTACAGGATTGTTAGTTGTTTTGCCCAAAAAAGATTTTGTAATAAATTATTTTTCTATTACAGCATCCATCAGCTTTGACTAGCTTGAAAAGATCTTAATCTTAAATGTTTAGATTTTTGCTAAAATTCTAATTTTAAATGTAACTCTAAATATATTCTGATCTACATTCTTATTTTTTTATATTCCCCCTGTTCTAGTCTGTACATTACTGTATTCTGGTTGGTTATAATTTGTTTTCTCCAATTTTTGGAATTTGCTGTATATTAGTTACTGTCTTTTTATGTTTGTTTAATGTTTTCAGAATAATTATAACTTTAATTTCATTTTTTTTTCATTATCAGACTTTAAAGAATATTATCTTTCAGTCATTACTCCTACTGAGAACACATACATAGAAAAGCATGCATATACTGTTGAGAAATATAAAGAAATAAAAAAACTGCTAGGTACTAATTCAGCACATTATGTATACTATCATTGCAATAAATATACTGTCAAGCAAACTATATTTATATTTGGTTTTAGGTCACATAGGAGAAGCGATTATTTATATTGTGTGGATGAATTGTGTATAAATGATTGTTATGGACATGCTGTTACAAGTTATACAATATCTCTGTTGAACTGGTACCAAATATCACATTTCAGTGATTTTTTTTTACAAGTATTACCAAGAAAAGTCAGTTACACTATAGTAAAAAAAGATATAAAGAAAAAATGGATTCAAGCCACTGCCCTATCCATTCCATAGATTTAATAGGTTTCTACATTAGCTTCCTCCATATTTTTACAACTGTATAGTCTGATAAATATGATATCTGAAATTAATTGGTGTTGTGATCCTGACTTCCTCTGCCGCACTATAATAGTATACAGGGTGTCTTAAAGTACAGACATGTTTTTAATTACTACAATACAATCTACTGCCCGAATTGCCAAAGCAATCAAGTCAATTATTTTACATATACAAACTGCGACAGTGTATAATAAAGACAATATTTTATATTTCTACATTTTCCATTTTGTCTCTACTTTTCTGACACTCTGTATGTACTGAGCCATAGGTAGAGCTTTTATTTATGTAGATTTTTGTTTACAGGTAATAGTTTTTAATTTGTACATTTAATTTGTATATTGTTATTATTATTATTATTATTACATGAAGCTGCTTTTTCTTTTTTCCAAATCCTGCACCTCTCATTGAATCATACATTTTCACATTTTGTTGATACACGAACAAAATAAGAAGTTAAGTGTGTATGTGTGCACGTTTATATGTATACATTTTGTAGTTCCTAAAAATTAATGTTTTTTTTGTTTTTTTGTTAAACGTAATTATGTAATACGTAATTAAGTGTTATTCCTAAAATCTTTGCAAGAAGAAGAAGAAGCCTGCTGTATTCCATAAATAAAAAGTACAAGTAACCATTAAAAATAAATGTTATCCACGTTTTCCTTTTTTTTTTAATTTTAATTTTTGTACATTACAATTATTTTTGTTTTCTATTATACATAGAACAAAGTACAACTTGCATGATTTTGGGATTAATCAAGTAATTGAGCGAGTGATGCTGATTGAGTGATGAACAAATGATTTTTATTAGAATGAAATGATTATATATACATATATAAATATATATTTTAATGCGTAAATGCAATTTTTTAATAACATATAAGCCTAACGTTTTAGTTGTGCTGTAAAGAAAAAAATAACACATTATTATTATTATTATTATTATAATTATTATATTATTAATACTGTTATATTGGTAAATGGTAGAGAATGAATATTATTTACAGTAAAATTATAGTTACTACTATTTTAATCGGCAAAATTTTAATTGGTTATGTGCTGTTTGTCCAATTTTTATAATGTTGTAGTTAGAGTATTAAAAAGAAAATAATAATAATTAATTGGATTGTGATAGCATTTGGAGGAGATCTATGATGTTCTTTAATATGAAAGATTGTATTATAAACTAAAACACGCAGAGGAAAGTTAAGATTTGATAAAGAATTTATTGTTAGGAGGAAAATGAAAGAATTTTCAGTAATTTCTTGTAAGAATTAAAACCTAAGTAAAATTTGTATAAACTTGTTTTCCTTTTGTGATATATTAATATATATTATAATTTTTTAAATCTCTGTTTACTTTCAATGCGGTCTGTTATACAGGGTGATTTATCAACTTGAGAACACAAAATACTATCATCATTTAGTATATGAAGCTTGAAAAAGATGTTAGAAGATTATTTTGAATATAAAGAGAACTACAAAACTATCATGTTACTAAATCTAAAAATAGAGGGTGTTCTAGAAACGACATAACATCTATTTAAAGTTGATATGTATGATTGATACGTTCTTCATATTTATTCAGTGATGATATTTACACAGATATATCAACTGGAGTTTATTGATATTAATCTGTAACTATCAAATAGTTTTTATAAACCACCGATTAGCAGATTTTCTCTGATTTCCACTTGTCCATATCTTTTTACAATGGTCATTTGGAGGATTTACAGTAGCTATTGTTATATTGAATTTTTATCATACATTGAACAAGATTAACGCACACTCGATAGCAACTTCAAATAATCCATGTAATATTAGGATTACAAGGGAAGAAGATTTATTAATTTCATTCTTTCTGTCAGAAAAGATTGAAGTGTTTTTCAATGTATAGTTTGTCATATTGCTGGTAATCCATGTAAAGATTATACTGCAGTGGAATTACTTGATAGCCCTTTCAAGATTTTGTATTTCAATTAAATAAAATGCAAGTTTTACACAAATTTTTAATTAACCGCATATTACAGAAATTGGCCCCATGTTGGATGCCAACTTAAAAAATAAGCTGTGAGATTGCTTGAAGATTTTACACTAGAGATTTCTAACTGGCACTTTATTTACAGCATTATTCCAGAAATTATAAAAGAAGCCTACTTTCAACGAGGATCATAATAAAATCATGATATCAAAAATCAATGGTAGTAGAGAGTACTCAGATTTCCAAAAGTAAACAATTCTTAAATTGTATACACGTTTATGCATAATTTGATAACAGAACCTAATTGTCTTCTTTTGAATTAACATTTCATGTCAAATGCATTGTAGAATTATTGGTAATTCGATTTTAATTTTGGTTGTGTTGCAAAAGCCACTCACAGTAATGCATGTTACCAGGTTTTAGCAATTCGGTTGATACACTATTTATACATTTTGCAGTAATAAGTTCTAAGTATAGTTTTATAAACCTTAAAATTTTGTATAGTTTTTCTCCACTTGATTTCATCTTCAAACTCTGTTTTTACCAATTAATGTATTTTAAGACCCCCTGGCTTCATGAACTTCAAAGACATGCAGAAAATAACTTTGTTTTTAAAACCTGTCAATTTTGCAGTATTTGAAATCCTTACAACTCGAAGATGGCAGTGTCAATATCCATGATTTGTACATACCTGCCATAAAGTTACTAAGAAGTTGGGTGTCTGCAATAGACCACTAATTCTGTCACTTTGGTCAGGTCATTTCATTTCAAAATGGTGCATGGGTTGAGAAACACTGCATTGTATCATTATTTCTTTTTGGCCAGTTCATGCAAATATTGATAAATAGAAGACCTAATAGTCTACTTCAACACATTAGTAATCAACAGCATGCATACATATAAATGCATTTGTCTTGATTGTTGCGCTTGTTCATAACGAAACCTGTTTTGATATTGGCTTTCTAACCACAACATATAAAATGCATTTCCTGGCAGTTTTGGGTATAGTAGGCAACTTACTGCAGACTAAATGACTAAACAACAATGTTGCAGTATCTAAATCTAAAGAGATTATTAAAATTCGAAAAGAAAAGGCATCAGAAATGCAAAATGAATAATTGTCACATATACTACACTATAAAATGCCAACAATGATTAGAAATCCCTCTATAAAGTAAAGAATGATGAGACGCATGGTGGATATAATCCTTATGAAATCTGGCAGCATTACGTTTATGCTATAGACTTGGACATAACCTAAAATAGCTGAAATTTGAAGTTGAAGAATACCTGACATTGACAGGAAGTAAAGAAAATTCGAAATAAATTCCTATACATATTAGAATTGCAACTTTATAATAGAAAATGTCACATTGGATGGAAAAATAAATAGTAGTCTATGATCGATCTTCTTAGAATGCCTTGATGATGATCCCTGCAAGCAGTGTTGCCAGACTTGAAAATTTATAGGTCAGGATCAGAAAAAAATGAGCTATGAAGCTACAATTCATTGCCGTGAGTTAGCAGAATGCTATTTGGTCAGTACTATTAATGTTTTTAATCTAAAAGATATACATTTTATTTCCTTATCTTGTTTGTTAATTTAAGATGTGATTTTTATCATCTGCATGGAATTTTTGATGTCGACAACTTAAGAACAATGTTACACATACTTACTCTGTGCCGACAATATTACATTTCATAAGTGATACCATAAAAAGTGGCTTGGAATTGTGAGAAAAACTTGATTTTCTCAATAGAAGCTCCATTGCATAGCAATTTGAAGAGATCATTTGAGTATGAATGTCACTGCCTCACAGATGTAGCAATACAGTATGCTGCTAAGGCTAACCAAAATAATGTCGGTACATGTTTTTGATCATTTTAGGCATTGAATAGATTCTTATGATTTTTCTTGTATTTTGTCTTCACTACCATGGATATTTTCTAGTGACAAGTATCACAGAGATTCCATAGGATTAGTGATTGTGATGTATTGACTATTGAGTATAGACCAGCATTTCCAACTTAGAGGGTCAAAGCATGAAAGAGATAGGGTGGAGTTGTGTATTTTTTTAGCTGTTGTGGGATTGACAAGAATATCCATTAGCATTATTTTCTATCAACTTAATTTTCAGCAGATTCAGATTTTTTTATTTTGGGTATATCTGTTAAAGCATCAACCAAAAACAAAAAATTGATATCCCAAGTCTATTTGGAGATAAAGTGGAATCACTGGCTAAAACTGCCTCACATCTGGAAAGAAGTTTTAGAAGGATCTTAGTAGCATGCCAATTCTTCCTAATTTTGATTTTCATATAGTTCTCTTTGTGAGAATTTGAAGGAAGATTTAAAGATCTTAAAAAGATTTAGTGGCAGTAGAATATAAATGACTTCAGTAGATTCACAATCAAAATCAGTAGATCTCTAAAGAGTTGGTAGTTCTGGCAACACTGCTTGAAGAGATCAATTCAATTTAGGCATTGATTTTAGCTTTCTTATTTATCATCACCTACAGTTCAGCTGAGCAATGACAACATATTTTAAGCCTAGATAACAAGAACACTTACAGCTTGGCTGCCAGGCTCATCTGGCTCTGACAAATAATGATTGCATTGTTTCATTTTATCCAATATTTCGACTTGAAGAAGTTCTCAACTCTTTTCAATTTTCACCGCTGTACTGTTTGTACTAATCTAATAATTACAATAACAGATAAAAGTTTTACAATTTGTAATATGGTAAATAATATTGATGTTGTTATTACTTTGATTTGTTTGGATTTTGCAGAGCAGGGTCTATTTATACCTAATACTATTTAGAAACACATTTAGGAAACACTGTTGGAACAGAATTATGATCTCATGAATATTATTGAAAAAAAAGATAAGATTACATAACCTATGGATAACCACAAACAATTAAATAAACTTGAGATCATTAGTTGTAAACCCATATGGTTAATTTTAAAGATCGATTCCAAGAAGTCAGGCAGCCATTTCATGCTATTTCTCCTCAAAGTGAAATAATATGATTGAAGATTAAACACTTGGTCTTACTTAATCATGGCATGTTATTATTACCCCAATAATTATATGAATTGTTGATTGCTGATATTAGATACATATGTCTAAACTAAAATATTATTGTTTTTGTTATTTTAATTTGTTGTCATACTTCAAATAAAATAACCTTAGAAGAGTAATATTTTTAGTACGATATGTCATTGTTGATATTATTGTTTGTTGATAACATTTATTTATAACATCTTTTTTGCCAACTGTAAACATAATATAATATTATTAGAAGCAAGACCTACTTTAGAAAGTTTTATCGAGTGTGTTTAAAATTTTTTCTATTAGTATTTTTATCTTCTATTTTATGTTTTGAAGTTTGTTATCATGAAAGATATTTCTGTGAAATTATTTTGCAAGTATCATAAAAATATGTAAATAACAATAATAATTATTTTTTGATTGTTTACTGTAGATGCTGCAATATATTGTATTTAAGATCAAGAAATCTTTTATGGTCTTAAGAAATAAGACAAAACCTTTTTCTTTTGACATGGATGAAAATTCTAACTTAATATGTTTGTAAATCTTTAGGGTTATCAAGATGAGAAATCAACTATATTGGTGTTTTTTGGTCTTTTTATGTTTTTTAGATTGATTATGTATTTAATGGAACACCTCCTGTATATATATTTTTTAAAATTAATTGAAACAAATAAATTTTAAGCAGAAAATTTAAAAACATCTTATAGATAATAAAACTAACGTCTTTGCAGATGTTCATTTGTAAATAGTAATGAAGTTTCTTCAAGTTGAAAGTTTCATTAATTATAATTATGTATTAGGAAGCTATAGTGATATAAAAGTGCCCTAGTGGAACAATTTGAGGTTAGAATCAGAAATTTAATCTTCTTCCAAGGTTAAGACATCTAGGTTACCAAGGAATACGTTACTGTCATGTTTTATCATAAAAATATGATCCATGATCATCGATCACACATACATGGAAGGTTGGCTTCAGACATTAAATCAGTGAAGTTGATTTAACTTGACAACAAAAAAAGATGGACTTAAGAGCAAAACTTTCAAAAACAGAAAAAAGTTTTGTATAGAATTTAGATTAAGACTTTGATAAGACCAAAGTATGAAATCTGTTTTTTGGTCTGGTAACTGTTGGGAGCGCTGTTTGTTATTTGTTAAGTACTGACTTTAACCCTTTGAAAGACAGAAGAATTGAAAATATATTTTCAGTAATTTTTATATTGGATAGACTAGGTCTAAATTGGGCAGACATTTTGTTCTTTTTGATATTCATTCTTTTTTGTACTTTAGATCAGTGGTAGGCACCAGCTCCTTCCACAATCTTGCAAAATGATCATGTTTGTGTACATGCCCAAGGTGACCATATCATACATATGTAAAATTGTGAACTCTTGAAGATCAAAAGAGGAGTAATACAGCGGGAATAGATTGTTCATTTTGTGCTCTGCTGCCTATCCTTGCCTTAGGTAGTTTAAATAAGACTGCATTAATTTAGATAGTCAACAGACACTTGAAAAAACTCATCTTCGATTTTATTAATTTCAATTCAGTAATTTTGACAAAAAGTAGAAATTCTTTAGTATCTTTTCTTTTCTGATCTAAGAATGCCATATTACACAGTATGTGTGAAGCAATGTTTACCCAGGTATAGTCTTAGTATTGTTGGATTTGGACAGGCAAGAATCAAGACTATTATCTCCAAATGTTTTGAGTTTTTGGTTCAATATAGGCCTTTCTATGCCCATTGAGCTGTTTGGACCTCTTCAGACATTTTGAATTGTCTTGTGGGTTTTGTGAGTAAGCGAAGTTATTCTTTAAGTTTTCAAGGTGAACAGCAATGCTTAAATATTTCCCTTACTAACATGTTGTGTCTAGTCATACTAAACCCAGGAAGCAGAGTGACATTGGGTTCACGTAATTAATTGGATATCTTTTGTTTAATATCTTTCTTCACTGATGATGAATTCAAATAATTGACCTCATAAGAACGTTATGTTTTGCATCTTTTATGTGATTGAATATGAAGTGCATAATGTTATGTATTGATTCATTGTTTATCAATATTCTATGACAATAAATATTGCATTTATTAACTGCATTATATACAGCATATAAGATAACGTTAGGATGACGTCCATAAGACGTCTTTTTCACGTCTTGACCGTCACACGTGTATTAACGTTACTTTGCTTGTTGGGAAATTACTAATGACACTAAGTTTTGCATTATCCACGAAAACATCATTTTATGTAGGTATTGTTGCACCTTGATTAAACACTAACTTCAATTGCTAAATTTTTGATTGCTAGTTTTATGTTTATGCTTGATTACTTGAACAGTTAAGTATCTGACTGCTCTTGCTAGTGCCAGTTAGCTCAGATAGTTTACACTCTACTGTGCCTTGTGTTGTTTGACAAACCAGTTTTACACTCTGGATAATTTTAAATTTTATGGTATACAGGGTGTCTTTGAAATGCAATAAAATCCTTTGTCAAAAAGCCTTCTTTTCCATATAAATCTATGCCCTAATTAAAGCTCACCGTTTTCAAGCTATAAGGTATTAGTTTAATTTAGAATTGATTCTTCCTTTGATATCTCAGAAATTGCATTTAATATTGAGATGAAATCTTTTATGTGGTTATTGCCTATAGTTGTTTAAATTTATTTATTGAATATCCACATCAAAGGGCCAGAAGTGCATTGACTGGATTTTTCAGTTCATTCTGTTAGGATAGTCTTATAGAAATATTAGATTTTCAAACGCCATCTACACTTATTAATAAATTTAGTTCAATCTGGATGGGCTAGATGTGGGTTAATTTTTTGATCCTTTGATTGTAGATTGGTTGTGCATTTGGTTTTACTCTAATGCCACTTTTATACTGGAAGATTTTTCTGCTTAAAGACTGCATGGTCTTCTCAACATAATGGTTGTTCTTAAATCACGTAACGCCAGGGGTTGTAGCATTTTACTGCATTACAGGGGGCGAGGTCTAGCATTACGTAACTCATCTCTTGAGATTTTTGAGCCTGGTTCGAAGCCAGAGGGGACCATCCATGTTTAGTTTGAAGCATCCAAGGGGGGCATCATGTCTGCTTTTAAAATCTCAGAGAAAGTTGGATGGAGTGTTGCATGCATGTCATAAAGAGATTGTAAACGCTTGAAATATTTTTTGTACTGTGTTTAATATGCAGTGCCTTGGCCTGTGCTACTTCAGCTAGGTTAGTTTAGACATAGGCTAGGCTAGATTGTGCTAGGTTCACTGTGTGCTGGACCTTATACAATGTGTCCCATGATATTTAGGACAAAGCAATCACTCTGATTTCCCAAGCCAATAAACTTAATATTTTCAAAAAGAAAATGTAGACAGTAAAAATCTCAGTAGAGATCTTGATTCACTTTTCATCTACACAAGAAAAGTATATGTCTGATGGAAAGCATTCAATAGAAATGGACTAAAAAACTCAATCTAATATTTTCTGTAAAACAGCAGATCACTAGATTGAGGTTTTGAGTCTATTTGCAATGAGGGTTTGCAGCTTGCTGGCAAATGCAAATTCTTTTTGTGCAGATGTAAAGACAATGAAGCTCTCTATTGGAATATTGATAAATAAAAATGCAATTTGAAAGAGCAGTTGAACATCAATGTTCTATGAATTGAGATTTTGGGATTTATTATGCCTACATGTATGATCGCTATAATAATTGGCTTTGGAAATTGGAGATACTGACTTGTTTCACCGATCTTGGAACACAGTGTATAATTTGATCCAAAAATCTATTCAGATACTGCGTGCTAATAAAAAAACGCAACTTATAAAAAAATATGTTTTTAAACTAAAGTTATTTGAGGTATACACAGAACCCTCCATTTAGAAAAATTAAAATTGGAATCATTTTCAATTTAAACTGTAAGTGTAGTATGCAAGTAAACAAAAAGGTAGAAGGAAACCAGAATTTATATAATGTGAATCAAGAAATCTGTTAAAAAGTAAACCGTAACTTTTTAACCAATGGAAGTAAATTGTAAATGAGTGATCGAACTAGAAAGACTTATTCAGATTCAGATTTTAGTCTTTGAATGCCATGATTTTGTATTATTGAGTATTTTTGAATAGATCAATTCTTGGTAGAAAAGTTGCAGGCATTCTAAAATTGCTCAAATAGTATCTTTCTGAAGATGAACAAAGTCGGAGTGGACAACATGAAAATTTTCTTTTCCCTGATTCTTCAGTTTTTTTTTATTTGCAAAACCTCCCTGGTTGTTTCACTACTGAATTAAGTTTTATTTTTATTAGTATTGATTTTCAATTGTTTGAATGAATACAATTCAAGCATTTGCCAGCATCATAACCTTTAAAGGGTGATCAAAGTAAGTAAAAGAAGATGAAAGATTTAAAGATCACTGCCACTTGATAGAATCTTTGATCAATAAAAAGCTTTGTAATTTTTATCAAATTGATGCTTACCTCTACTTCTGTTTTTGCTAAAAATGGCGTGAATGTAAATTAGCAATAAATTTGTGAGAATGAATTCTTTTTCCATATTAAAGAACATTATGAAAACCGAAAAGAAAAAAGATTTTATAAATCTGAGACTGATTAAAATAGACTATGAAATTGAATAAAAATTATATTGGCTAGTAGAACGAAACAAATTTTATGAAGAATTTACCTAATTAACGTAATGGAAGAATATCTAAGGAAAGAAAAGGAAATGAGAGACATTTTAAGCATGATGAGAAAATTTCAAACAAAAGATTTCTGTATGTTTTTATTTTTGCACAAAGAACTGTTTGTATCGCATAAGTTCAAGTACATACATTAATTGATCGAGCCTTCAAGTTGTCCTTTTGCACTAAATTTATTATTAGCTCATCTATAATAAAATAGTGATCATCACTTTTTGTAGTTAGCACATCTGTAGTCGCACTATGATGGCGATAGATTAGTGTTAACAAGAGAAAAAAGAAAACAGTTATACAGTAAAGATTATGATTTTATTATTATTATTATTATTTTTATTATTACATATGTAAATCGTTTTTTTGTAGATGGTTGAAACATATTTTGTCAATATGTATATATAAAACAGATGTAACCCTCAAGTAATGGTTAACCATTAAATGGTAAAATATATTTTCAAGAACAGTAGTGCTGTTTGCAAGGTACAAATACATGTCAGAGTTTTATACAGAATAAAATTGTTATCAAGTTCTGCTAAGTGAAACTTGTGATTATCATATTTATATTAAATGAAGACTTGCATAATTAGAATTATGTTACAAGATATCCTCAATATGAAAGTATAAAAACCAGATACACTTTTTCTTCTTCTTTTACTCATAGTATTGTCTTGTAATTTTTATATAAATATGATGGTCACATACATTTCTGTAGAAAGTATAGAGATTAAGGTACACAACTTATCAATCAATAAGTCAAAGAAATCTAAAACAAAAAAAATAAATTTTTGAGACATCAGTATTCCAAAGTTGACGGTTTGGTATTTCAAAATTTCATAAATTCCATTTTTTAGAAATCAGTACTATAATCTCTATAGTAGATTGAAAATTCCTCAGGATAAATGTACACACAAAAAATGCAATAGTTATCTTTACTCAACAGTATATAGTTGTAGATTTTTGTTTTTTTGTTAAAAGCAAATGCTTTTTAGAATGCGAGTGTAATTTTATTTTTTTTAAAATAGCCGTTATTCTATTTACCGGTTGTAAAATACAGAAGTTATATATTTATAGTATATTTTTCATGCCAAAATCACGGTAAGAACTGTGTATTGAAAAATGGAATTATATTTGAAAGCATTTGCCTTTATGATTTTGATAACCATTTCAAATGTACAGAGATGTTTTGTGGCTTAGAATGCAAGTATATACCATTTGTAAACGTATTTAAAAATTACATAAATAATACTTAAAAACATCACACGTGCCTTTTATTTTACCTTCCATTACATCACTCCATTGTCTTCTGAATAAAGGATAAAATTTAACATCTATGTCACACTGTAAAACTGAGTAACCAGATAAGTAAATAATGAAATTTTAATGTATTTAGAAAATAAGCAATTCAAGAATAAAATTTCCATTCTAAAGACAATTAAAAACTAACGGTTGCTAGACCAGTTTATTAAGCTTTATCAGTCTACATACATGTGTGTCTAATAAAGATGTTTCATTCCTTGTGACATAAATCTTCTCCCTGCCCCCAGAAAAAAATCGTATAAATTTGTCTGGCTATCCTAGACCAGCAGTTTCAAACTGTGCACCATGGTACCCTGTGAGCTTCTCATAGGGACAAAGAACAAAATGAATTCCAAGGAGCAGTCGCTGTTTAATAATTAAAGAAATGAAATTTTCATTCTACAATTTTTCCGAATTTTAGAAAGCGAAATTTTAGAAATATAACGTAAATGCATGCAAATTTCTTTATCTGGGATCCAACTGCTTTTGCTGTGATATGTTTCACCATGAACCACCCACCCTGTATAAATTTGTTCTTCAAATTGAGACACTTTTTGATTTTGTAACCTAATTTTCTTTTATATTAAATTAAAGTAGATAGGTGCAATATACCTCTGTAAAATGTGCCTCTTTCTTTTCCGATTACTAGTAAGTAATTAAATGTATGCAACTATCCTTATTGGAGCAACTTCAAATGCTCATCATAGGCACGAATCTGAAGTACCCTGTACATTACATATTTGTTAGCTTAACGTACATAACCTTACTTTTAAAAGAAAAAACTTTATAATTGACAAGGCAATCATTTTTACTTTTGTAGAGTATAAGAAATACTACGGAGTTTAGCTATATGGCTTGAGATATAAAAAGTACATTACTTTCATTGTTATTTACTTAAATTGTTGCATGTTTATTATTAAAGACAATTTCTGTG
>VTPC01003280.1:51332-66234 GCA_011009095.1 Ignelater luminosus
GATTCTCTTAATATAAACGCAAATTTCTATACGTATAATTAGCTCCATAAGATAAAAATCTAAAGGAGATACTTCTGGCAATCTTGATGGCCATTCAATAACAGTATGAACATAGTTGGATGGTGCACCATCCTGTTGAAATCACATACTTGCTGAGAAATACAATTGTTGTGGCAACATGTTTGAATATCTTTCTGGTAGTCATGCCTATTGAAATTGTAAATGTTGCTTCATTGGAATATATTTCAAAGTTGAGAGAATTCTAGCTTGATTCTTTCAAATTTCTTTAATTAAGATTGTCTTCCAACATCTGATTTTTATATGGTCAATAGTTTACATCGTGTACAACATTTTGTACAAACGATTCTCCAAATTTGAGCCAGGATGTTTTTGGATTCTCTTGAACATCTAGCAAGACCTTTCAGTGACCTTTAAAAAAGTTAGCTAAACAATGTGCAATCATTCTTTTTGTGGTTGCCTTAATAATGGAGATGCTCATTGAATAACATCAAATGTGGAACATATTATTTAAAATAGAGGAACAAAAATGCGTATTATCAAAACTGAACTAAATACTAAAGTTAGTGAATTTATTTATCTAGTTAACACTTAGCTGATTCATTTAATGTATGTTCATTTGGTTGCAAATTCTTAGGCATCCTAGATAAAAATGAACTCTTTGACAGCTTGCAGTGTTGCCTGTTTTCAAAATCTAAAGGGGCTTGTATCTCTCAAAAGAACCCTTGGAAGCAAAAATGTTATTAAATCTTTTTACCTTTTTCATCATAAAATGTCATGGTGCAGAACTTTAATTATCAATTACAAGATTATATTCCAAAGACATTATTGGACCAGTTTCCACTTTCTTCATTAAATTTAAATATTCTCTAATTATTATGTAAACTGATTTTGTCCCTTTTCTTTTTATTAGAATCAGATGAAGCATACTTGTTTAAATCTTTAAAGAAGCGTCAGTAGTTAGTGAAGGGAGAGTAGAAATCGAGTCATTGTCTCTTTAGGTGGTTGTTAATCATATTAAAAATGGGAACATGTAGAGGTAAATATTATAATGAATATAGAAATATTAAATTAAAATAAAATAGAAACATAAAATATAATTCAATAAATTAATAAAATTATAATATAAAATTCAAATTCAAGGTTGCCCAAAAAGCTGAAACACTGAATTACCCACGAAGTTATGTTTACGATTTTAAAAATGTATTAAAACAAAATACAAAGCAATCTAATGAAAACAAACATTTAAAGCAAATAAAAGTCATTCTTAAATAATATGTGATGTTTATATGTTAAAGTTAGTGTTTATAAACAAATAAAAAAATTATCTATCGCAACAATTGATTAAAGGTCAAACACTTTTAACTCGTACATCAACAAAAACCTACATGTAAACACAGCAAAAAATTCCTATACCTTTATAATTACAGTTATAAATATGAAAATTTTGCTGTAGTACATAATTTTTCTAGTAGTGGTATAATTAGATTGTCCTATTGTTATAAAACTCATAATAAAAAGTCACAAACAATAACAATATTACTATGAAAGAATTAGGTATAAACATAACAGGAAATAAATTGTAATTTAATACCAATTATCGATTTGATAAATTCTAATACAATAAAAACTAGCTACCCAAAGTTGATAAATTTATATTTATAATGCAATGTAACGTTGTGTTATGTAAAAATAAGAAATTAAAAACATTTAAATTTCAAAAACAATGCTATAGAAAATGAAATTCATTGAGATATATTTAGATACATTTCTAAAAATTTTTGAAAATGACTTGCAGCTTTTAACAAGTACAGTAGAATATTTTATTTTGTATTTATCAATTATACAAAATAAAGAAGTTATGCTTACAAGTTTATATTGTTTTAATGAGTTTTATAAAATCAGCATCTTTATTGTTTATGATAAAATATAAATTATACTAATAAAATAATTTATAAAACTTAAATGTAAGGTTAAGTTCAAAAAAAATTTAAATTTCTTTGTTTCTCATGCAGTAAAATCATAGCACTCTATTCTTTATAATTTAAAATTGAACCTTACTCATATAGAAACAAACATAATGAATTTTATTAAAATTTAATACCTACTATTCATACTTACTTTTAACACTTGGCATACGGATTTGACATTAGTTTCCGCTCCTAACGAAAGCACATCCTTTAAAGTATGAATGACATGCCTTCCATACAAATTATCATAATTAAGTTGAGAATATAATTCTGCCAAAAATAAAGCCAAATTAGCATCATATGAGTTTTCTTTGATTTTTTGTTCACACAATAAATGAAGAGCGGATCTAAATAGCGGACACTGTTCTTGTATTGTATTACACAATCGAGCTGCATTATATCGGAAATTTGGTTCCGTAATAGCCTATTAAAAATATCAACACAAGTCTTAACCAATAAAATATTTCATTTGAACTTTATTACCTGACTAAATATTAAATTTGTTGTTGCCGACACAACATTAACATCTTCATAATAAGGACCTAACGTTTCAATAAATGTTCCTATCAAATCATCATATTGACCAGGATCTTCAATTAAAGTACATATAATAACTTGTAACTTTGAAAGATCCTTTGTCGGTTCATCGAGAATAAAGTCATCACTAGACTGAAGGGATTCTTCTCCATTACTTACATTAACAGGCGCTTCTGGTGGCGCCTTGAATTTTAAAAGACGGTTCTGTACAGATTTAGGAGGATTATTACTAGAATCTGATGTGATGTTTTTGTTGTAGTTGGGTGGAAACCATTCTTCTGCATCCACTGACAAAGTGCTTTTCGATAATATATCATCATCATCATCCAAACTTACAGAATCGTTAAATGAAACTGACAGATCTAAGTTTGGTAACGAATCCTGTAAATTCTCAACATTTGTACTGTTAATCGAATTTGGTATACTCGCTCTATTATTTGGACGTCTTAAAGGACGTTCTGGTTCTTCTGCATTTCCATCCCAGAGTGGTGTCACTTTATGATCTCCCATTTCTTTTTCTTTCTATTTAACGGGACACAAATCTCTAGTAATATAATTTTGACATAAACCACATTTGTTGTAATTAAATTCACCAATTTCTAAACAAATTCAAACGCCGGTTTAATGTTTACGTACACGAAGCACAATTTTGTACAAAAAACCTTGTAATGGACGTCGTACCTTACTGCGCATTAGCATTTGTAAATTATCGCCATGCGTAAGAATTTAAAATTTGCCGCTAAAAATCCAATACTAATTGCAAAACTGTTATTTATTGTCTTGTTGTCTTGTAATATTGTAAAAATTAACTAATAAGAATGTTAAAATAATTATTTCCTAATTTTAATAATTTTTTTGTAAATTTTGTATTTGTTGCTTTAAAGGTTAGTTTACACAAAAATTTTGAAATGATAACTATCATTAGTGTAGCTTAATGTGCCATTGTATTTGAAAATTTATAATTTTTGTAATATCTACTTTAAAAATTTCCAAAATTTAATGATTCTATTTCATAAATATTAAATGTAACCATGTAAAAGACAGATACTTGGAACTTAATAATTTGTGAAAATTCTGTGATCTATAATTTTTCCGGTGCTCAAATAAAGGAAGTTATTTATTGGATTTTAAATGTTATCAATCTTCCCACTTGATTATTTTTTGCCGTTTTAGAATATAGTTATACCTACACTAAGGTATACATCCCAGATTAAACCACCCTGTTTTGAAGTTGTTAGAGATTAGAAAGGAAATTCTCAAACTGTTGCTACTGTTATAAATATTATATTCTAGCAAGAATTCACTAACTTTTGGAAATCTAATAATGACTGTTTATACGTAGCGAATCTTAAACAAGATATTGCGAAAGGAACGGTTTCGCGCGCACCTTTTTCAAAATAACAGTGTGATCGGGGGTGTGTCAAAGCAAGGCCATAGTATGGCAAGTCCTTCTATTTGTTCCTTGCTACTGAGCTATAAACGCTATAAAGCGTACTTTTTTAGGGACCATAAGGATAAAAAGTTTATGTGAACTTACTGTCCTAAAGTTTCATTCAGAATTTCTTATTTCTTCAATATCTCGAGGACGGCGTACGGTATTAAGATGAAGAAATCTTGTTACATACTGTATGGGTTATTTCTTTGAAACGCCCGTTTACTTCTAATGCTTCCAGGCACTCTACTAATTTCTGGGTTGATTACGTTAGAGGAAAAATATACAGGGTTATTCAGATCCGAACTTTAGGTACCATTGGAATCTCAGAAAGTAGAAGAAATACAAGATTGGTTAGATCGGGGCAAAATTGAGAATTTTGATGTTCAATAATAATCTAAGAAGAAATTAGATCGAACTCCATATGTTTTTAAAATAAACTCAGAAAATCCAAAATTCTTCAATATTCGTTTATCGACCATAATTACTTATATATTATTAGAAATATCTAATATTCTGCAGGCACTTTTGTGTCTCTAGCGTATCACGTCTATTTAAACTCTCAAACGATGTTTCGGTTTTCTAAAACCACTATATCAGTTTCAATTTTGCTTTCGAATTTTACCATGGTTCGATAAAAACTTTTAAGAAGATTTAAGATTTCAGCAGTATCAACATTATGTACCTTAGATTGACTTTGACTTTTGAATAGTAGTGTGCCATAAAACGTAGCTCTTTGCATTTTGAAGTATCATTATCATTACTTAGTTTCTGTGCGGCCAAAACCGTTCTTTCAACATCGCCTATTCAAATGCTTTAAAACCTAAATCCAAAATCTAGACACCGGTACCGCCTAACCGGCATTTTTCATTTCAAAGTTTTTTTTTTGTTAAGTCGTACTTACTGTTTGACAGTCATATTGTATAATTTGTTTTTATCTACTACTCTTCAATAGTATAGTCGTTATACGCGTAGCCATAGGGATATAATCATACTAATAAAACACTAGTATTTTATGGATTTTATTCACTGGCGGCGTTTTGTTGGTTGCCTATTTATAGATATAAAAAAAATAGAAATTGTTATAATCTCAAACTATTTATTTATTATTCATCACTTTCCATTGAAAAACACAGGAAAACGCAGGAAAATACTAAATTACGCACCATAACTTACAATTTTTGATTTTGGAAACAAAGAAATGTGGAAATAATAAACAACTGCAAAGCCAGCTAAGTTACCGATGCACAAAATCCTGTAATGTTGGTTGCCTATTCTGTCAAGAATTTGGACATCGTCTTCAGAGGATCCTTGTATTTCAGGTCTAAAACTCTCTTTGCGAAGATTGTTTACTTTCATTGACTTATATTCAAGAATTTGGACATCGCCTGCCTCAGGGGAGTCCATCTCCAGATCTTCCTCAGAAGTATTAGAATCGTACACAAAACGTCGTACTCGAATGATTTACACCCTCGCCTTCGGCTCGTGTGTAAACTTCATCCTCTTGAATAATAGCCTACATTATGCGCTCGTTGAATAATATACTATTAATTTTGGGATTAACATTTGTCAATAACATAACTATTGGCACCAAAATAAAATCTATTCATGGAAAATTTAAAACAAAATATTACCTACAAACATTTTCTATTTAAAAATAATCTAAATTAACGTGCTGACAATTTTAATATTTAATAAATACAAGAAAAAGTTTGACGAGACAATTATCCAACCAATTGTCTTAAAACAAAGTTAGTAAATACAGTGTGTCCAAGATAAGGATGCACAGCATGGGGATCTTGGAAACGGTAAGAGATGCAGGATCGGTTAAATGGGATGAAAGTTGGCTATTTATAGGATCTTTTTGTTGGCGTTTGCAAATTTGTTATTATTTTTTCTTTCCTTTATTTGAAGAGATATCGGAAAACTAAAACCACTTTTCCATTGCCACTTTTTGTTCTCTATTAAAATACGATAACAAAATTCTTGTACAATGTTTAGGTTTCGAATAGCCACTATCAATCTTATTTTTTTAAATAGGCGGAAAAACAATTGAAAATTGTTTTGGATAGCTCTTGTTGTCACGATTCTAATGATGTAAACATGATAAGGTTATTTTGATTTCTTATGCTATAAATTAATGCATTCTGCAGTACCCTGGCCTGCACGGTCACCTGATCTAACACCATCAGATTTCTTTCCTTTTGGGTTATGTCAAGAATCATGTGCTCAACCAAAATTTTGAAGATGAACAGCAATTATTACAGTTGGTCACAGCAGTGTTCAACACAAAAAAATCAAAACCAAAATAACCCTATCATGTTTACATCATTAGAATCGTGACAACAAAAACAACTCAAAAATTAACTCGGATTTGCTTAGAGCAGACAAACAAACAAACTTTTGTTACCAACCAATGAAAAAGCTTCTGATTGGTTGACATGTGAACAATTGGGCTTGTTCAGCGGACCTCAATACAGTTGAGTTGTTGACCAAGCAATCATTGGACATTTCCGTTGTGTATATGGCCGCCAGCATGTATGATTATGCGCTACTAGTAATCGCTTGCTTGCTATTGGACGACTATGTTGATAACTATATTCCACTTTTTAATATTGCATCCATCATATATTTGAAAAATCACCTGCTTTTCTCTACATAAACATCAATTCCGACGCAACAATTTATACCTAACCTCAAATACGAACGGCAGCAGAATACGAAAGCGCTGCGTGAAATGCCGATAGTAAACAAATCACAGATGGTTGCATCAACCGTCCAGGAATTTTATGATTCAAGTGCTATCACTTGCTGACTGTTTATTAAAACAAGCCAAAATTATGCGCTACCGCCAGTGAAGAAAGAGCTTTCAAAAGTGCCTTTGCGTTTACGGATATTAACGCTTGCTTTTATAGTCCAGGAAGTTTATGACACTAGTAGTGTAATAACTCGCTAGTCACGCTGACTACTTCTGCTAGTCATTTAAGATTATTTGTGAAAATCATGAATCACTGCATGGCGCTTTTGAATGGAAGGGGTCAAAGCCAGTTGATGTGAGATAAAGCACAGGCACCAAACAAAAGACGTAGATTGAGCTCAATAGTGATTTTCTCTCCGCTAGAGGCGCTGTTGTTCCACTTCAAATTTGACAAGTTTAAACGCCAGTTCATAAGATTGAGGTAATTAGAATTTAAATTTTAGAAAAAAGTAATTATTGCCTTGTTGCCGCGCATTAAAAGCGTTTTCGAAAACTTAACCTATATTTATGATCTGATCATACAAATTCCATGACAGAGTTATTTGGGTTAACCGGATTTATTCAGAAACGGTTGCGCAACCACTATGAAATCTGTTTTACAGCAATTTATAAAAAAATAATTGTGATAGTGATAAAGATGACGGCGAGGAAATACAAAATACAAACTTTGCAAAGAATAACGAATAATACGTAACATCAAGGCAATGATAATTACTTTTTTCTAAAATTTAAATTTTAATAACCTCAAACTTATAAATTGACTTTTAAACTTGTCATTGGCGTGGAACAACAGCGCCTGCAGCGGAGGAAAAATCATTATTGAACTCAATTTGCTATCTTCTTTTGTTTGGTGTCGGTACTTTATCTCACATCAACTGGCTTTGAAAGGGGTATTCATAATAATTATTAACTGCACTTTTAAAATCGCTATCTTCTTTTTCACTTTAATAAACAGTTAGCCGCAAAATAACTCAACTTGTAGCAGGTTTATAGCTTACTTCTTAAATCGGAAAACTGAAAATTTATCTTGATACCTTCACCTTGCAATTTATACGAAGATTTGCATAGTAGCACCAAAGATTAGGAATGGGGGAAGATACATCACTCGACGAAGGCAAGCATTTTTAGAGTAGGATAGAAAAAAAACCTCAGAATTAAAGGGACAATCGTAACATTTCGTGCATGACCGTCTAATAGTCGATAAAAATTTAAACTAGAACTAACAGACGACAAGCAATTTAGTGGGCGTGATGTCAATTGGTTAGATGATTCCATGACGCTTCCGGTTTTTCAGCTGTTTTGAGGTTGCATTATTCACATATTTATATAATATAATATTTGTTATGTTCCTGCACAATTTACTATTTATTGTTAATAAAAACTGATTATTATTAATTTATTATAAATATAATCGCGAAAGCGCGAGTATTACAGTGGCTTTTGATGCTTTTGATGATGATGTTCATAGTGGCGAGAAAACGTCTCACTATGTGACATGTGCGATCGCTAATTTTCACGGTGAAGTATACCTACTTTATAAAGTCATGTTCGTGCTCATAGTAGAGAGAAACCGTTTCAGTGTAATGCATGTACATAACTGCAAATTTTCAAATAAAAGCAATTTACAGGATCACCCCCGTATTCATAGTGGAGAGAAACCGTTTTAGGGTAAATATGCAACTGGGAATTTTCACAGAAAAGTAATTTACAAAATCATGCTCATATTCATAGTGGCGAAAACCGTTCCAATGTAATATATGTGACCGCAAAGTTACCCAGAGGAGCATTTTACAGAAACATTTCTATGTTAGTGGCGGCGAGAAACCATTCCAGTGTAACATACAGCACCGTAGATTCTCACGGAAAGATACATTGCAAAAGCACCTTCGTGTACATAGTGGTGAGAAACTTTTTTTAGTGAAAGAATAAAGACTGTTTTACAGAATAATAAAAACAATTTTGGAGATACCGCACAGGTGACGTTAAAATAATGGTCCAAATTCATTATAGCCCAGTTACCTATTTCCACGGTCTACTAGGAGAATTTTGCAAATGACTCTTACTATTTCTGTCGGAATTAACAGACCACGTATAGCAGCGCGGTGAAGAAAACGGTGAATCTGTACTCGACTAGTAGTCTAGTAAAGGTCTAGTACAGGTGAATTAGCATTCGTGGATGGCAATCTAAATTGTTTGTACAGCAAATCATTAAATTGCCTGACTAAAATTTAACCAGGGCTTTTAGTTTGTCTCTCCATTTCGGTGTGGGGATGAAAGTGATGTCTAAGAGAAAAAGCTAGCTTCGTTAACCTCAGAGTCTTAAGCGGACGTTTCAAGGATTGAATCTTCTTGTTAGTATCTGATTGCAGTGCAGCGAAATAGTGCAATGTGAGTTTTCTGAAGACTCACCTTGATTATCCACACATCTTCAGTCGATCTATTGGAATCCTGGCCTCGCCAACATACCGATCTTTCTCGGATTAATAATCATGACGCAACGGTTGTGCTTTTCCAAGCTCTGGAAACCATTAAATCAGGAGACTAACTGTATGTATGTATGACGAAGTTTCTACTTGAAGCTTTGCCCAATAGGAATTCTGGAATCTCGATGGAGGTAGGGCTTAAGGGGGAAGTGTCCAAAACAGTAATGGTGTTTTTGAATTTTCCTCTGGCTAGTTAGGATGCTAAACTCTAATGCCTTGGTGGTGATTCAGACTGGAACAAGCGGCCGACCAACTGGTCATCGATTCGACTGTTTTCATCAAAGGATAGGTTCTCTATCACTATCAGTCTGTTATTTATACAATTTTCATTACAAGGATTCTAAAGAAAAGCTAGGTTATAAATTGAAAACTGAAGCATTAAAAGATACAATTATAAATAATTCGTCTTTATTGTACACACTTATATAAACTGGCTATTTTCAATAATAAGTAACAATCTCCGAAGGCAGTAGACTCATTGGACATTATTCTATAATAATCTATTGCTATTGCATAAAATAGACATTATTTTGATGTTTACTTAATATCGATTTTCTTTTTTTTTCTTAACACAGTCGTTGTATCGTATAGAATCCCATAAACTTGTTATAGTAATTAATACCATCAGTTTTTATAAATAATTTTAATTACTGTAGGAATGCATTTAAAAGTTAATGATATTTTAGATGTCTAAATGTTGAATACGTCATATTCTTATCATTCGGCATGAGATCTTTTATACAAAAACTCAAACGAAAATACTATTATGTTATATGTATATATACCTATAGATTTAAAAGTATATCACAAAAACTTATATACAAAATACACAATAGATGTATTATCTAGATTTGAGAATAATTGGTACATTGTGGTAAAGGCATCGACCAACGTCCATCACTCAGACATTTCGGTCTTGCTTCTAAACGCGCTTCAAATCCTGGGTTACACGTCACTTGCAATTCGTCGCCTGGTTCATATGCAAATTTAGAGGGAGCCACAGCGCCATTTTGAGGTTCTCCTAGGTACGGACATTGAGGCTTACCTATAAAAAAGCATGTAAAAAATCAAATTTCCTTGTATTTGAAGATCTTACAAAATGGTGGCGGATGTGACCAATACCCAGTTTCTGTGCATATAATGCTAGGTTCACCTTCTAAAATATGAGAACCTCTACAGGCAAATTGAACGAGACTTCCAACAGCGTATCTTCCACCATCCATTCCAGCAGATTCACTTTGAATCAAATGCCCATTAACAGGAATTACAGGAGGTGAACATTGAATTGCTACAAATATAACATTGAATGAAAGTATATTAGCGAGAAATAAAAAAATAATCAGTTGCTTACGGACACATTTTGGTAACGGACCGGACCAATTTCCATCCAATTCACATTCAACTCCAGGCGGTCCTACTAATTGATAGCCCCAAGCACAGCTAAAGACTGCACGGCCTCCATAACTGGAATTGTGTTCTACTAGTTTTAAGTGGGGTTCATCTAGTCCTCCAGGTGCACTTAAAGAAGGACATCGAACCGGTTCGCATGTTGGCACTGATGATGACCATTTACCTATACGTATAATTAGAAACTGTAATTCACATTCTACTTATATCCTGAATTTGTCCATTAATCTCTCAAGTTTGGTTTAGAATATAAAGTTTTAATTACTTTTAGTTAATTCTTTATTAGCTTGAACAGGTAGACTAATGAATTGAAAACCCAGAAGTGACGGTAGCAATATCTATTACCAAGTAAATTTTAGACCTAACGATTAAAATTAAAATAAAACATTGTTAAGGTCAGTACAGCATCCGTTTCTCTAAAGTGTGATGAAATGTGGAAAAACTCCAGTTTTTTGTTGCTACCACATCAATATGTATGTATATATTTAATATATCGACGAGTAAACTTTAATTAACAAACAACTTATTAACAAGATACACACAGGGAAATAGTGTTTACATTAAAAATAGAGTTGGAATAAACAAACTAAAGTACTGTGGAAAACAAATGAACATTATTTCAAGTTCTGAAGGTGTTATTCCGAATTAATGTAGATCAATTCAGAGCTGCTTTATTTATTTCATTTTATTTTATGTAAAAATTCTTTTTAACTGAATGTTAAAACAACCTTATTTTAAATTTAGAGATGATACTATGTATTTCTATGTTTCCATAAAGTTTTAATGAACAACGATTGGAACTTCATTTAGGAAGTTAAAAAGGAAGTAAGTTTCGAGCTTGTTTTGTTATGATACAAATTCTGCTTTATTTGAGCTGATACCAGGAACCCGAGACTTCCTACAAGTTTCGGCAAACATTAGAAGCAATCGGGCGGAACCAAACTCTAACCGTTGATCTGAAATTAAGTTTAACTATGATCCGACTAAGCCCGTGTTTCCTATTTCCTGTAGGAAGATATAAAAGATTAATTTATCATGTTAATCTGTAATGAACTTTTAAACGGTTTCGTTTGTGAGAGAAGTGACTTATTCGAAAATAAATTTTGTAATGGAAGTCTTTGTGCGAGTAAATGAAAGTGAAATTAGGGAGTGTTTGGTTTTAATGGATTTACATAAAGAAATGTGTTTTAATCCTATACCTTTTGGGATTGCGTTAATTGATTTGATAACGCGTCTAAATCTTATTAATAATTATTATTACAATCATATTTATTTAGTCAACAGTAGAAACTAATTTTTTATGTATTCATTTACAGTAAAATTTTTTATAAATAAATAAATAAACAAATAAATAAAGAAATTCTTCTTTTTTAACTAAAATATCTAACCTGCCATGACCGATAGAAGCCTTACAAGGAGCTTGAAGTTGAAAAAGATGCTTGTCAGTTTAGATGAGAAATATTCTGAGGGATTCTATGAGAATTCTCACTGCTGAGTCTTCTAAACACATCCTTTACATTAAAACTAACAAAATGAAATAAAATTAGTAACTTTTAAGAACAAAATGTTTGAAAGATCTATTAGCTCTTACTGAGACTGCTGCGTCAGCAATTCTAGGAATTATAATTTTAAGAATATAATTTAATAATACATTTTTTACCTAAAACTGATAATCTCCTACCCAGGGCATAATTAGGAGAGGCAATCAAAAATACATAGGTCTTTTACTCTAACTCTTTAATACTATACTAATTTTTCTAATTTCTGCCAGACTGTCATTAAGCTACCAGGTTAAAATCTTTGGGAATACTCCCCAGTTAATATCTTGCTACGCCCATGTTTCTCTCTAATGAAGTATATCAGGTATAAGAAAAATTTTGTAAATGGCTGCAAATACTTAACAGGCGCATTCCTCGACAAAAATTAAATTTTTCTTGCCGTATAACTTTTTCCTAAAGCTCACCGTTTCTGAGATACATGGTGTCAGAGATTCATTTATTTCTTCTTAGACCCCTACGCTAAAAGAATTGCTAGGCTACTGAAAAATTTAGAAAATCAGCAGTCGATTTGAAACATAAAGTTACTCTTGCATTTTTTTCTTAGGATGCGTCGTTCTCTAGTAAAATCTAATTCTTCAAAATCTTTCAAGTTCAACGGCTTTTGGCAAAGTCACATGACATCTTGTATTTTAAAAAACACTATTGAAGTCTCAACAAAGGCCATGGCGGGTACGTGTGTGTCAACTTTTGATGTACCTCCCCACCATCAAATTACCATTTCACTGGTTACAGAGGAGATTAAGTCTTAAAAAGCTTGGCCGTTTTCGGCGACTAACTGACTTTTATTTTGCTTGTTTGTTCCAATGCAGAGGAAGGAACAGCTGAGTGGTAACGCTATAGGTCGCACGTGGAAGGTCTGCGTTTTAATTTCGCACACATTCCGTGGTTTTACTTAGTGGTATAGATGAATACCTGAATGGCAATTTCCATGGAATTTACTAATTACCTCTTACTCCATATTTACCTCTACCGTTCTTAAAACTCCTATTCTTGGCTGAAAAGGAATCTTCAAGCACCTAACGCTCGCTTCCAAACGGGGAAATGAAACACGATGACACCCATTCTTTGTTTCTGATAACGTCGATTTACCATTAAAATCTACACAACCAATCGATATCGCTACACAAATACTGCAACCGATCAATCCGCAGTTCGTCAACAACACCAAACCAATGAGCACCGTCCTCCCTGCATTTTTCTACTGGTTTTCGCATTGGGAATTGCTAGATCTTGAACTCGCCAATTTTGCCGTAGAATGATTAGACGCTTTACTTCGTAATACATTTTTTGTTATTAAGTTTTATGCAGCTTTCGTTTAGGAGTTCTATTTTTGGCACCGATGGAGAGTAAACTTTATAAAATCCGGCGCCCGAAAACACTGTAAGCGATTTTTAAAAATGCAATTGCTTTTCTTCGAAACATAAATTCTGTGCTGAAACTGCAAAAGGTGCAGATTAAATCTGATGTCTGAATATCTACTCTGAACAGCATAAAATCTGTTGATTTTGAAATAATTATTTGCGTTTCCTGATTACCCTGTATCATAAAAGTAATCAGTTGAAACTTAATAATAATCAAAAATCAAAATCAATGTCAAGTCTTGGAAAAATCTCGAAACAAAACAAGTGACCTTTATAGTGCTATACAGGCTGGTATATAGTAGTGTATCAAACTTTATCAGTTATTTCTAATGGGACCAAAAGTCTACATAGATATATGTCCATAAATGAACAGTCTTTGATATAAAGAGTATTGGAAGATCTACCAAAAAAGAGGTTAAGAACGATAGAAATTTGTAAAATAGTTCGTGTCTTATGGTTGTAATCCCACAAAGAATTTCTTTTATCACCTCAAACTAATGAGATATTTGAAGAAAGTTAGAAAGTTCTACTTTACGCGGAAACCAGACATTTTACAGTAAAAGTGCAATAATAACTTTTTCAAAAATTGGATTAGAAAATTGATGTACAAAAAGGATTAATTAATTTGTTTATAGAGTGGCAAGTCAGCAACAATCCAATCCCAATAAAACTCAGGCTTTTCTATTTCAACATCCCGATCCAAAAGTCGCAAATTCATTCGTCCGATTATCAACACCCATGTAGCTGCACCTTCAAACCATACCAAATGCAGCATCTTCGACACAAGAAACGGATCTGTAAAGATCGTATCTACTCCTAGGGGAAGGCATGTGATTGGGTTAGGGTGTTCCCGATAAGATGCTCGTCTTAAATCCCTCCAGTGTTGATATCTCCATCGGGCCATCGATCTTAACCGCACTCTCTCCGAAGCATTAAATGCAAATTCAGATTTCCTTCTGCCATATACCTACGAAACGCCATTTATCTCATTCCAGAACTAGAGGGCGCCTTTAAAATTCGAAAATTGATCCACTACCAAAAGCTTCTTCTTTTGAAAATACACAAACACACACACAGTGTCAAGACCAGTTTCTGTTATCTTTTATTCTTTGTTCCTGGTTTACCGCAGAGGAAACCACCATTTCCAACTTCTGAGAGAAACCGTTTTTTTATCATCATACCATTAGTCATCAAAATATTATTTCTATGGTTCTCCTCCATTTCACCTTCTAAATCTATACTTGATGACTGAAGAGAATAACTTTTAAACAGTCGGTCGCCTTCGGCGGCTTTCTATAACGTTTATCGCTCGCGTCAAGCATCTCAATTGAGTCCAGTCAACTCGTCCGACCAGCAGCAGCAATATCAACCAAAATC
>VTPC01003280.1:71234-88602 GCA_011009095.1 Ignelater luminosus
CAATATCTGTAAATATACCTAGTACTTTGAAAATAGAAATTCCTATCTAAATTTCCAAGTTATCTATAACAATTTGTTTCAAAGCAAACGTTATACATTTTATAGTAGGTAAATATTATCTTATCTCTCAACATTTTTAAATGCATAAAAATCCTTATTCTAACAGGTTTCCTATTAATAACTTAAGTGTGATTAACGCTTAAAAAACTGTATTACACAGAGACAAAAAACTAATACGTTTTTATTTTTTATTCTCCAGTAGTTTTTTATGTGAAAAATCCCCATTTCATGTGGAAGCATCCGGAGAAAGCAAGTCAAGTTAAATTGCTCGGATAATATTAAATGCGTGGGTCTAAAACATGTTCAAAAACAACACACATGGAGTAGCAAAATTTAAATTTATAACTACAACGAACATAAATATTAATAAACAATCTGACAGTGCGCGTTTTTTTCTCGTGGAGTTTCATAAAACTCATATAAAAGGCTTATGTATGGATGAAATCACACAACACAAAAAATATAGTAAAAAATACGAGTTAAAATCTAATTATGAACTTATAGGGGAAAATCTCTTTTTTTTTTCTTTGTACCTGAAGCCTGACAAGTAAGATTAGCATTGCCGTTGATTCTAAAGCCCACGGGGCACTGGAAGATTGCGGTGTGGCCCAATCTTGTTCCTTCAACTCTCACGGTGAGGTGCATACTTGATACTGAAATAGGGCCGCAGTGTATGGCTGGAAAAAAATTAGATTAGGTGTAACACGCTTTATATACCCTCAGTTATAAATTCATACCGGCGACGTGTAGCGATATGCTGTTTGTAATCCCTCGAGGCGTAGCGCATGTGAACGTTCCGGAATCTTGAGGTTTAGCGTAGTAAATTGATAATCTGTACTTCCAGTCTCGTTCTTCAGATGCTATTGCCCAACCTGAAGCAATTGATAAAAAATTTCCTTTTATCAGTTGTTCGCAGGATGTGCCAGGAAAAACATAAAAAATGGAAAAGGGATTTGTTTCAGATTGCACTTCAAACGCTGATGTGCGCTGATATGCCAATTCACGGATATGGATTGGCATTTTTTTTGTTTCGCAAAAGAATATAAAAAGTTATATTTTCAATATTAAATTTACATTTTTTTATATTGAAAATAATACATCTACGATTTCATGAATGAAACTAACCATTTAAAAGTTTGAGGTTTCCAAAACTTAATTAACGTTTTTTGCAAAATCTGAAGAAAATGATCATTGCAGTAATCTATAATAACAAAAAATCTGATAAAAAAAGTAATTTAAATCACAAGTATTAGCTTTTCTTGTTCTTTTATACAACATTCGTAAAGTAAAACCAAGAAGGTTTATTTGGAAAAGAGCAAAAACGATTGGAACGAAAAACAAGTGATTTTCTTTAGAACAAAACAGACTTTTATGTTTGGAAATAAAACAAATTAACATATGAATTAGTGAAACAAAAAGTCAAGGATGACCAGTTTGGACTAGAACTCACTAAAGTTTTGTAATAAGGAAGTTGCGCAGTATCAAATACAATAAAGTCATACTATAAGTTTGCAAATTACTTGTGAAGTTCATAAAACCTAATTATAATGTGTTATGTTCATTTATTTTATCTTTGCTGCAAAATCTGACTCGAATTAAAAATTAATTTGTTATAATTCCTAATTGTCTTTAGATATTTGAAATGATCCATTGTCTGTGGGTTTTTTCTATTTTCTAAAAATTATCGATCGATCTGGGGAGGCAGGATGGTGTCATTATTCATAATTTACAAAAATATCAAATTTAAAATAATAGACAGTGATAAAAAAAATCAATAGTTTCTGTGACTGTCTTATTGTTGTCTCGATGCCACATATCACCGATCTTTAACCATCAATCTGCTATCAAGTATCAAGTTTGACCAGTAGTTCGATAGTTTCGATTTGATAATATTCGTTAATGTGCCTCAGAGAACAATCTTATGTTTTATTATTTTATTGACAACAAGAACCTTTATATTAGATGATCCTATAATTCTTTATTATCCTTCGCATTAGTACTAAGAGTCTGGGCAATTCTCTGTTTGTCTACATTTTACCATATTAAATTAATTCAGCACTGACATTTTTGTTTATGTAATGGTAATGATACTTCTGTTATTGTAAATAACTTTGTTTTATAATTAATTATTGAGTGCTATTAGTAGATATTTAATATTGACATTTAATAGCGTAGTATTAGAGTCGTTATCATATACAAGGTAGTACAAATTTGAGCCAAATGTAAGGTATCTCAAAAACTATAATGGCTAGAAAAGAACTGAACACACATTACTCTCTACTTTCTCCTGCTGAATTTATAGGTGCAATTAGATTTTATATATCTTTCCTTGTTCTTAAACTATTGACAAACACCGATTTTTGCAAATTTTGTAAAGTGGTTACATCTTTGTTATTTGGAAAAATGGGAAAAAACTCGTATAGTTTGATATCTAGAACAAAATAAATACTGCAGATATTTGTTTTAAAAAAGGTCTGCTGTATTCTTTGTGTTAAATTCTAGGGTTCATGGCTCTTTGAGCCATCCCCTCCGAAAAATCGTCGTTTTTAGAGAAGGAATCAATATCTATGGACTTAACAACCAGTACTTAAACCTTGAAAGCAAACCACTCTCTACACAAATCATCTTCAAGCTACTAGCAAGGCCGCATTATTGATCCAGTACTATTCCATCATCACATGTCGTGAAAAGACAGCTTTTCCTAATCATTGAGAGAAGAACTCTCCTTCAATCCAAAAAAGAGAAGATGCTAACGCAGGTGCAGCCTAACCTTCAAGATAGATAACATGGGCACTTGTGGAATAAACACTGTGCGCTGCAAAGTGCCCTCTCGGAACTGTATCAGCAGTCTGAATGAGGCTGGGGATTTACGTCTCTCTGCCTTGCCGTTGCAGAATACTCAAACAACTATACCGTTTTAAGGACTCAAAGCAACCATCAAATTGAAGTTAAAAAATTTCTGCAAACCGAAGACATCCAACTACCGCTGCAGCAGACAAATTGAAGAAGAGCTCACTTATTAAAAAGAGCAAGAATTTCTCTACGATTTAACAACCAGCCCGAAGCACACAACGATGTCATCTAACATGAGAAGTCGAACCCACTTCTAGAATTTAATATCAATTACAAGTCTGCCTGAAGAACACAACGCTACCACTTCGACAAGCGAGTTTGGTTTGCTACTAGGGTTCAATATACAAATTACTAGTGCGCTAGAGGGATATTAACATACAAAAGTGCACTGCCCGCCTTGCTTGAGACAAGGACTTTGTAAAGGATTTACGCTCTTTCACATCGATTTCGATCAAGAATTCAATCATAAGTGAGAAGTCTTCAATTTACCGATCAGCATACAATTACCACAATCAAACTATCAAGTTATCGCGACGAGGTAAGAAACAAGCAGAGATGGGTCTCAAAGCTATTCAAACTGGTCAATCAATCTAGGCCTACGAGCAGCTACAATGCAGCCTGATGATCATTAACCGCTAACTAGAAACCGTCAGCAAATCAAGATGGTCTACAAACCAAACAGATTCATGATAGAAGAAGCTAAAAAGTCAACAAACCAACAACCGCCACTCCACAAAATTTTGAAATAGGCAATTTCCAACTTAATCTTCTTTTCGAAATCAATCAGATTTAATTGTTCCTTCAATTAATCGTTGCCATTCAAGATACTTTATCTTAACATTCCAACTCTTTTGTCACAGCATAAATTATGGAAAATTAAATTGGAATGTGTAAAAATGCTTTGTGTGTCCTTGAAACTAAATCAAACAGCTGTCGTGATTCTGTACCACGTTGCTTCAAGCTATATACCAATAGGACTGTAATATGAATTCAACAACAGCATGAAAATAAAAAGTAATTAATTTTAAAATTTTGGATTTATTATGTTAGGACATCTTTGCTTTGTAATTTGCCAAAAAAAAACAAAATCAAAATTATAGAATTTAGAGCTCATGAAGGAACTGTAAGTCAGGAAAGTAAGACTGTCATATTGGGACGGTGTCACAAGTGTTAAGTCTGAAAGTGGGTCGAAATGGTACTGTGAATAATTCATTTTTATGAATTTCGTAACTGTGTCGATCGGGAAAATATCTTTAGAGCACCTGATAGAATCTTAATCAGATTGTAAAGCTAGATTTTACAACTTGCGTTGAGTGGCAAATTAGGAGCATTTTCTACTAAAACGCGCTGATATATGCAACATTAAAATTAAAATTGGAGGAACGTTCTTGTTTTCACCTGAAAATGAAACATTTGTCGTGTCAAAAACGTCTTTAAACGAACACGGATTGGAACACTCTCCAATAAGTTATCTGTAGCAGCCCAGGATCAAGTTTTGCCCGGTACTAGCTTTTTTCAGAAAGCTAAAATTATATACCAATTGGATCGAGCCCTCTCACACTTATCAGGTACGGGATGGAATATTGTAAAAATCTGAATTTGCTCTTGGGAGCAGTAAGTTCTGAAGTTGGCCCTAGAACTAACAAGTAAATCTGGCCTTTCTAGCCAGAAGTAGTAACGTCAGAAGCTTAATTCTTCCAAATCCTACTCTCTCAACTTTACGACAGACTTGATTCACTATTACCAGATGATAATCTGGAGCAAGACACCAACTTGCAAAGATAAATTCGTTAAACTGTTGGCAACATACATGGCAACTTGGACGTTGACACCGTCACATCAGACGCTGACACCCTATGGGCTTTTAAAGCAAAAAAAAAACTGCCGCTGTGCCTTTAGCCAGTTTTCTCACAAATACTTTGAACGACTGCTGAACATTGAGGAAGCAAAGAGGAAGAATTAGTAACAATTTCTAAGGTCTCAGGTAACGACCTTAGCGATCCAAAACCACGTCAACACGATAACCCAAATAGTTTCCAAGAGTTACCCACAGGGCTCAACAATTATTGGGTTCTACACTGTAGAATTTATGTATAAATGCTTTTCTAGAAAGTGATCCCTCAATAAAAAAATACGAGAATAGCTTCTGCCGACGATATTGCTATTGATGGTGGAAGAACAATTTTGTAAGGATCTTGAAAGAAAATTACAGGAAACCACTGCTGAAAACCGAATCGTAGACCAAAAACACAAAAATTGAGTATCACCACTGATAAAACAACCTCAAAGGCAAACTAGCGAAAAACTAAGAATCAGATTTCATAATCAGCACACCGAACATCCGGTTGTTTACATTAACAGCTACCTGAGACACGACCTTCGCTTCCGTAAAATTACAACTGAAACGTCGCCAACCATGCAGGCACAAAAACGACAAATTCAACGCCAGTGGGTTCCAATACAAACAATATATAAACGCGTAGTAATTTCGATTCTCTGACTGCCCATAAATCGAAACAGAAAACACCTGCAAAACCTATATGACATTAATTGCAAAACAGTCACTGGGGTTTACAAGTTTTAGCAGGCCAACTATCACTACACCTGGTATTAGAAGAGCTCGCCCTGATGAGAATTTAGAAAAAATGGACAATGTGAGTTCGGCGGAGGCCTGGTCACGCGAGCAGCTGACCCAAACAGAATAGAGAGGTGGCTGCACATCAGAAGCTTTACTATATCCACATGATGAGAAGAATATGACGAGGTTCATTACCTCTCAATTTGAACCAGTCCTGCTCTGCTTTTTCACTGGCCACGAACTTTTCAAAACGCATCTAAACAGAGTTGGGAAACTTTCTGCGCTAGTTCTCAACTTCTGCCCAAGCACAAGAGATGACCTACTGCATGGCATTTTCCACTGCTCACAATTTGCCATACACCAGTGTCTCCTTTAGGACTATGTTCTAGATTGGTCACCAATTCTGCAAGAGTTAGTAGTTTTAACGATAGCCGAAGCCTTAGTCTGTATGTTGCATTCACCCGCTAGGAAGGTCCTGCTGGAAGATCTCGATTTTGGTAGCCAAACATTACTAACCAAGTGATCAAATAAACCAAGTAGTATTGTGCTGGGGAAGTGTTAGTGGAAAAATTTGGTTAAGTTTTAGTTTTCGTCAGTAAGTTAAATCTGGGATAAGTATTAATTTAGGGAAAGAGCCATCAACATAAATCAGTTAATAGATGCATTGCAAGATAATATAAATGATAATGTAAACAAGAGCGTACGTGAAAGCTCAAAATTGCAAAGGTTCTAGAGTTTTTAGTACCACATATCTGAGCAGTTACACATGCGATATTTTTATTTGGTGAACCAATGTGTGCTTTTATGGATCAAAAACTGTTTTCTTGATTAAAACAAGCTAAAAAGACCACCAAACAGATTAAGATGGCGTTCCTCGGTTGTTATATTCCACTGTTATAAAGAATTTTGAGAAATACTAGTCTGTAGGGGTTTGAATAGTTTGACGATGCCGCTGTAAGGGAAAAGGCCTTCCGGTTTAGTTGCTGTACTTGTTATTTAAAATTAGTTTTTGAAACTGATTGCTTTGTTGATTTTTCTAAATATCCAACTTTTCTGTTTACGGTTTAGATGAGAATTAATTTAAGTTGTTTGTTGCTGATACTGTTGATCCACGCCCCTCATCATTTTCGCGTGATTTCCCAATACTTCTAAATAATTCTGGCATAACTTGTAGTCTCTATTGTATTGATTTTCATTGGAAATCTACATTTCTTTTGGGTCAACTTAAAGAATACAACCCAAGTCTATTGATGTAGCCAAGGAGCTATCGCTCCTTGGAAGTCGATTGAATCCCACAGGCTCAATTTTTAAATAATTTTAGAGATTGAATATTTAACTGTTAAAAGACTAATTCGCAAAATCTTTTATAAAATTATACGGCGAAATTAACGATTTACGAGTTCATGGACTCGCATCCTAGTTGAAGGATTATATTTTACCCTTTGAGATGTCTGAATATGTGGACATATGCTTTTGTTGTGGAAAGTTTCAGTGTTGCCCAAAGTGGATAAAATTAACATAATTACAAAGCTTTTAAGTATTAAGTAGATCCTGTATACTGAGAAGAGTGTATGATTAAGGATTCCTGGTTGTTTAATTTTCTTTCTGCTGTTGATTTTATTGTGACATTGAAAAATCTTCAGAGCTTTTCAAATGTATTCGTAATAAACTGAAGTTTGTTTGCGACAGAGAATGGAAAATATTACTCGCTTAGGAATAGTAGCTTATTTGCTATAAGAATATTGAAACCAACACTGTAACTTGCTATGTAGTAACACCAAGTAACTGAACTGCAAAGTTTTCACAGGTTTATGTACGTTCTAACTTAGTTGTTGCAATCCGCAATGTCGTAAAGGCACATAGAAACTCATAACGTTAATAGAAGTGGATTGAGATGTAAATTAAACATACGACTATATTTTTAAATAAAAATCTTAACGTTTAGACAATTTACAGATTACACTGATTGTGACAACATTGTTAATTTAAGCAATTTTTGTTTTAAAGCTTCATTCAAGAAAAATAAAGTTAAACTTGCCTTCTTTGAAATGATAAACATGACGAGATGAATATAAAAGTTACAACTACATCTGTCATCCCGAGTTTAAAATTAAATACGAACCATGAAAGAACTGTAAAAGTGGCATAAAGAAAAAAATTCAAAGCGACATCACAAAGTAAAGGTATTCTTATCTCGACGTTTGCTATCCATGTTTAATGTAAAATTTCAACGTATTTAACTTGGCACTCTGAATGTTCAGTAGAAAACTGTTCAGAATAATAATAAACAACCTCCTTTTTATGTCGAGTTTTATTAAAAGAAATCATACGAAACATTAGTACAGAATTTTATTCGCATTGTTTTTGTTTTCTTTTTCGTAAGTAACTTAAACTTCTATATTCCCATCGTTTTAGAATTAGCGAGTAGGTTCATTATCACTCGTGGGAGAAAAGTTGATTAGCAGGGAATGCTAGAATGTTGTTGTATAGTGTTTACTTCCAAAAGGAAAACGTTGACGGCTGTTTGCACACAGCACATAAAAGCATTTGCTGATATATAAACTTGTATTATGTTTCAGAAAATCCGAAGCGTGCACGAAAGTAGAAATTTGCGGATTATCTGATTTGTAAATACGCCATTTAAGTGGATGTTACTGCGAGATAGAGATCATTATTTAACTGCAATGTTTTCCTATAACTGTTAGAATGTGTTTTAAACTGATGCTCTTTGATTCTGAGTTTGATTAAAAATCGCTTTTATCTAAACCTTTAAAACATAAAGACTTGCATGCTAAAGATGAACTTGAATTTTTTTCCTTTGATTTACGAGAGATGTCAAGCCTACTAGAATTTGAGATGCAACCTAATGCACATCTCCACACCTTTTCTAGTTTTAATTAAGACAATTATAAACAAGAGATACTTTGCTGTCTGCTTTATTGTATTCAGTTTTTAGTTGCCTTGGAAATATGAAAGTTCGTCATGTCTCTTGAATTACCCCTCTACTAGCTTTCAATTTAAGAGTATGTACGAGGGTTGCTATTTATATTTCTGGCCTAACAATGAAAAAACAAGTATTTATGATCGAAACTAGTTTTATTGCTTTTCAAAATATTCTCCATTAAGATTGATACACTTTTCCATGCGTTTGAACCAACTTTCGAAGCACTTTTTCCACTCTGTTTGAGGCAGCTCCAAAATATGCGTTTTGAAACAAAAAACGGCTTCTTCTGGTGTTGAAAATCGTTGACCACGCAGTTTGTTTTTGATGTACGGGAATAAAAAGAAGTCATTGGGTGCCAAATCAGGGCTGTATGGTGGATGGCCCATCAATTCGACCTTCTGGCTGGTTAAATATTCAATTGTTTGAGCAGCGGTGTGAGAGCTTGCATTGTCATGATGAAGAATAATTTGCCTCTTCTTTGAAGTTTTCCGAATTTCTCCAATGACTTCTGGCAAACAAATGGTTGTGTACAATTTAGAGTTGACCGTCTTACGTTGCTCTAACGCCACTGTTGCCACATGACCGGTAATGCCAAAGAAACAGGCAACCATTTGCTTCGATGTGCTTCTTCCGCGAACAACTTTTGTTGGATTTGGCTCGTCTTGAAAGATCCACACAGTTCATTGCTGTTTTGTTTCCGGGTCATATGCGTAGATCCATGATTCGTCACCTGTGCAGATGTTATATACAGCCTTTCGCAAATTTTTTCAACATTTCAATGCACCAGTCGACGCGAGCCTTCTTTTGAGCATTGGTCAGGTTATGCGGGATCCAACGGGAACAAATTTTTTTTACGACCAAATGATCATGTAATATCTTGTTGATGCTAGTCATACTAATGCCCAAAGATGCTTCAATCTCACGGTATGTCACATGACGATCTTGTTTAATCAGTTCACGCACAGCATCGATGTTTTCAGGCACAACGACAGATTTTGGACGGCCTTCACGGATTTCGTCCTGGAGTGAACATCGGCCTCGTTTGAATTCATTATACCAGTTTTTTACAGTGCTGTAGGATGGAGCTTCATCGCTATATAATGTATTAAGTTCATTGATGCACTCTTGTCGTGATAATCCACGTCGAAAGTTATGAAAAATAATTGCACGAAAGTGTTCACGGGTCAATTTCATATTTTACTAGGGAATGCACTTTTCAATTAACTGCAAACAACACTAATCGCACTCAAATGACAAAATGTTGTGGTTGAGGTTATGTTCAACAATGTAAAGTTTGCACCGGAAATGTCAGCTGACGCCTGGAAACAGTCAGTGTTGCCAAGGCCAGAAATATAAATAGCAACCCTCGTACGCCTTTTTTATACTTTTTTGTAAAATTAAAAATCGTATTTTCAAAATCTAAAAGTCGTTAAGTAATATAAAAGATTGTTTGTATTTTTTAAACCTCAAAGCCACTTTCCAACACGCACACAAACAGCCTTTTTAAAACGTGAACTGAACAAGAAGAGATAAAACTGAGGTATCAGTTTTCAACGCAAATATAATTAAGTTAATGCATGCCAGCACTTGTCATTTTAGTTTGCTCTTAGTAATCATTTCGGACCTCTACTTTTTCTTATTCTTAGTAAGCAAAAAATTCCCATTCTAAATTCATGAATAAAATAATGGAATATTTCTTGTTATTACAGTTACTTGAAAATAATTACTAAATATTGCCGCAAACTTATATTTACATTGATTTAATTCACAGCATGCCAAGAAGGATACAAGCAGTCAATAAAGCTGTGTTCTTTCTAATACAAAGTGTTTAGGTAACTTCAATCATCATATTGAAAACATTTATGATAATTTCAAAATATTTCATATTTTTGTCGATGAGTATATATTAATTTGTAAATTCCAATGTACTAATTATTATACAAAAAACTAACGATAAATTTCGAAAAGTTCCTAGAAAGTTGCTAACAATGAAGAATTTTATTTGTGTACATGTTAATTTTAGCTCTTACTGTACATTTTTCAATTTTATTTTATGATTTTATTTTCATCACATAGTTTCAAATTTCTTAAAAGAAAACTAAAAAAAAATAATTTAAATGATTTACTTATTACATTATAAAATTCTTTGTAAACTTAGATTTAAGATATTTTAGCGTAAGTAACTTTGGTTTAGCATTTAAGTTTTGTATTTAAGCAAGCATTAGAGAAAGGAAAACAAGACGTTATGCAGGGCCAAATTCAAATCAACAATAAAATAGAAGTCCTTGTTAAAAGAAAAGTTACATTACTTTAATAAGTAATTTTTTATTTTGTTGGTATGATGCATAGAAGCTAGAAAATTAATCCAAAAAGAATATCTGCATTAAAAAGGATTATAACTTGCATTTATTAAAGAAAATTATTTTATAAACTTTAAAAAAATTAAAATGTTGCAATTTAAGTTCTCGGATTTCAAAATACTTACTTTTAGAACGTGAACTTTCAGGATTCCTTTCGAATTTTAAAGAACCATGGATACTTCCTGCTTCCAGAGATGCCACCTCTTTTATTTGTTAAAAAATTAAATCAGACGATTTGGTTAAAAAAAAAGAAAACCAAAATATTAACAAAGCCACCAGAAAAATAAGTTACTTTTTAATACCTTCATACATTTATAATCCATGATTAAATTATCTGAATAATTATAATTTGAAATGCTTGGTTTAAATAAAAAGATTCTTAAACAATATACATAACATACAAAGGTATCTAGTTCTTTTATTTTTTTATAAAAATGAAAATAAATAACCTTATAGTTGTTACAAAATCAAACTAAATAAATCGGTGCAGTAAAATTCTGACCTACAAAACAGACAGACTTAAGATCACACAGTAACCTTGTTGTAATCTATATATATATAAATGAATTGCTGTTCGTTAGTCTCGCTAAAACTCGAGAACGGCTGGACCGATTTGGCTAATTTTGGTCTTGAATTATTTGTGGAAGTCCAGGGAAGGTTTGAAAGGTGAGTAAATATGAAAATGCTGGGAATTAAATAAAAATCTATATATATATATATAAATGAATTGCTGTTCGTTAGAAGGCGTATCACTTTATAACGACTGAACCAAATTGGATAATTCTTTTTTTGTTGTGTTTGTTATTATCAGGAGAAAGTTTGAATAAAAGAGAATTTCCAAATAAATGTACGGAAAGACGTAAAAAAACACTTTTTCTCTTATACGTCATTTCGAGTGGTTCCCGAAGTATACAATAGATGGCGCCGCCGGCAGGGTGGCGAAAGTGTCGAAGTGTATGTAAGGAAGTTTTTCCTAACTTTGAGGTAATTTGAAAAATGTAATGGTCAAAAACTCCTTTTGAATAATACAAAAATCATACTACGTGTTTATTTATTGTGATCTTTAGTCACAAAACAAGTCGTACATTACATATTTTTCCGAATACATTCTTCTCAAGTACCAAATCAAAGAAGAATATGAATAAAACATAAAATGTGTAGATAATTCAAATTATGAAACTTGCAACACTTCAACATTCGGATACACTTTAATTAGCTAATGTCTTTTTTTTTTTGTTATGGCATAATACTCATTCGAGAGTCGGCAAACCATCGGCGCTCTTTTTGTACTGTCCAAATGGAAAAACTAAAAATGTGGTTTATTACAAAGCTTTACAATAAAGTATATAAATTCTTAAGATTTTTCTTTTATTTTAATCGTAATTTAATTTCGAAATGGAAAATTGTCTTATTTTTTTCATTAGGTACTCCACCCGTGCGAAGCCGGGGCAGGCAGCTAGTGTAAACTAAATTTTGTTTCACTATTACATTAAAACGTTTCCAGAATTAACGATAACAATATGTCTATTTGAATAATCCGACTCATCAACAATATCTAAGTTTGGTTAATGTAATTTCAGAAAAAATACCTTCTTTAGTAATTGTATCTCTATGTGCATTTGTTTAAAAACGCCTTAGTAGCAAGGAGTGGTTCTTCAGTACTGTAGCCACAAAATGGTTGAGTGTCGAGTGTTCCAACAGAGATTTTATTTTAGCATCACTGACCCAAGGAGGGAACTTCAAGGAAATTCCATTTTAAAATGCTTCCCATAAATGCGATAAAATCCAAATCTAACAGCACTAAAATAAAAACGTTTTGCTACGTTCAATTCAACGACGAAACAGAAAGGGTTAGTCTTGTATTCCTACGCCAAGTCGGCCCTGAGCCGTGACAAAAACTGAGATGACAATCTTAACCGTCAGATGAAGTAAAGAGTCAAAAACAACAAAAAGTATTTCATAAAAACAAGAACTTATTTCAAAATTGCTTTCGAAATATAATTTTAGGCAGCCCAATAAACACAAAAACTATTTTACAGTGTTACACGGTGTTCTTTAACTTAAACCAATAAGACTATTATTATAATTTAGTCTATCAGTTGATATGTATGTAAAATAATGATGTAAAATAATGTAACAAGTTAAAAAAACGCAAAATAATCTTAATCGTCTATTTAAAAGAATTTATAATATGGAAAAATTAACGCCGAATAGCAAATTATTGAGCATTTTTAGAAACACAATGTTTTTGAATGGATGACACATTTGTTATTTACCATCAAAAAAGAATTCTGTACACGTCAAATTATTTTAATAAAAAAATGTTGAGTTAATCAGCAGGTGTTAATAAGATGTCAAAAGATTACCTTGCATATTTTTTAAAAAAAATGCAGTGACTGTTTTTACATAATTCGGTTTTTCAAGTCACTAAAATTTTCTATTTAAATAAGAAACATACTGCATTCGAGGTAGTTGAATAAGAAGAGTTAGAAAAAGGCAATTAGTTAAAGAATGTCAGTTATAAGTAGTAAATTGAAGTTTTGTATTTCATGTTTCATGTGTTTGTAATTTGTTTTTGTGCACAAGTAGTAATAACCTCTGTGCTTTAAAATAAAACATCATTGTTTCTATCACTTTTTTAAAAAAAGATAAAATAAAAGAAAAAGGTGCAACTTCTCTGAAGAACCAACCTGAATTTGAAATGGAGCGGAAGACTTCTTAACAATTCTAATATCCAAGATTTTATTTTATTTCAAATTTGCAATTGCTCTCTTTAATCTTCTATTGTCGTTAATTTTTATTTCTAAAAGTAAATAATTTAATTATCAAATCAACAAGTGGACCATTGACACATCTGAGATAAATGACTTAAAATTATAACATGCAAATTTAAATATCATTGCTTAGCGTTTGATGTGTGAGGTGAGCCTTTGAAATCTTTAATGTTATTTTTTATTTTGCACTTTTCTGAACACATACCATCGCAATACTACATTCGTACGCATATAAAAATAAACTTAAAATTTAATAAAAGTAAAAAAAGTTAATAAATATGTTTACTAGAAAGTATTTTTTATAATAAATCTAAACTTGCAAGTTCATCACCCTCGTTGCAATGTTTTTAAGAAATTTAACAAATGTCGGTAATGACAGTGACTTTTAAAAGGCGAATTGCAGACCGCCCTTGCGTGTGTCCTGGCTGTGTGTTCGATTAAAATCTTCCAAGACTTAGAAAACAAATGCATTTCAGATATGCATAGCTTAATATC
This sequence comes from Ignelater luminosus, assembly GCA_011009095.1. Lineage (NCBI taxonomy): Eukaryota > Metazoa > Arthropoda > Insecta > Coleoptera > Elateridae > Ignelater > Ignelater luminosus. The sequence continues at coordinate 85,299 of VTPC01003280.1, forward strand.
TATACATGATATACAATTTTTCTAATTTATTAGTTTTTAAGTAGTTTTCAAGAGAAGTGCGATATTTGCTGTTGTCAACCCAAGTACAATTTTCCCCATTTGCAATTTTGTTGTTAAATTACAAAAAATATAAAATATCTGAATACAGAATCATTTTATCCTATATCAACAGGGATACAATTTTAGGGTGGGCAAATTTGTCTCCCGGGGCCGAATTGGCTTGTATAACAACAAAATACACTTACATGTCTTGCAACTCAAACATCAAAACTAAAAATTGTTTGATTGAATTTCTGCTCAAAAAATAATTTTTACTGATAGGTTTGTTTGTATACCAATCAATTGGGACCATCTGTTAAAGCAGATTCTCTATCAGAGAATAAAGCAAATCAGGCAGAAATCACCGGTTTCTTTATAACCCTAAAACCTCAACTTTATGAAAGAAATTGTATCTCCCAAATCTATCCATACAAAAAAACTTTTTAAAAGTGTCGATTTCCTGATAAAGATAAACCTTTATATATATATTTTGAGTCAATTGCACTTCAGCTCTCTGGTAGAAAATGCTTCCAAAGATGTAACAATAAAATTTTGATGAAAGATACAAATCATACTTAAAAGATTGTAAAGTAGACTTTAACAAAGACAAAACGTCCTGCCCATGTTCTTGGTTAATTTTTATTACAGTCTAGCAATTACATATTCTTGAATCTGGAAATCCTTACCCAGTCATGAAGCTATTTACTGCCTTTTTCTCATTTCTTACTCTGGTGTTCTATAGGCTATCAGCGTACGTTTTGATAACATGGATTTGAATCTTCCAAATGTTCCGTTCTTGTACAAAATCTTCAGATCAAAAATTAGAACACCGGTGGTTTTTGCCAAAATTAGCATTTTTTTACCATATCGATTTCCGGTTTTCAAAATAGCAAAATTCAAGAACAAGAGGTAAACAAAAGCTGGTAATATTTAATATCATAGCAGCTCCTTCATTTAATGGTCTTTGAACCCTGACCGATCCCAAAGATGTAAGAGAATTTTTGAAAATATTAAATGATTAATAATTGAAAAATCTTTTCAGACGCACTTACCAATAAATAAAATTTTGCTAGTTTAAGGGTTCTTGCTTTGTGGTTATAACCTTGAAATTTTTCTTTTTGGTTCTGTATGATAAATTACAATTTAAGAGCAGTTTCTTTTTTATTATTAGTTGAACAGCTGTCGTACTGTAATTATAATATAAGCTTGACTCAGCTTTGGTCATTGGACTGAGAAAGGTGTCATACATACTTACATTAGACAATAAAGTAAACAATTTTATTAATAAATAATATATGCTTTTATCAAATGGCCCAGTCTAAATTTTGGTTTTCTTTAATTCTGAAAGAACATTTTGGATCGTGATAAGTAAATTTTAAAAAGAATAATCTACAATATGTTCCCGAAAGAAGTAAATTTCTTTTTAAACAGAAATAGAAAAAAAGTAAAAATTCAGTAGTTGTTACGAGATTACATTCAACCAATCAACCAAGTTATACTTTTTGTTGCTGAACAAATAGAGCTGAACTACTTATTGAACTTTTCTCTAAAATTAAAAGGCAGATTAAATTCTATTCTTTCTGTTAAAAATCACAAGTCATCCAACTGAGCAAATCATTAATGTGCATGATTGATTACTAGAAAAAAAGGACAGTTAGAAGGTACAATTTAATTTTCAAATTAAAGAGTTAAACATTTGATCATCTGTTAGAAAAGCGATGCGATAACTTTGATGTTTCAGAGCTTTCTGCTTTTAAAGGCATCAGCGTTGAGAACAAAAGAAAAGACCAATACTTAGGTGTAAGTTTTTGTTCACGTTCCAACCGATCAGGCCATACCAACAAATAAAATTTAAATAAACAAAGAAGTGGGCGACGAAAACCCTTGATATTCATACCCTTGAGCTTTACACAGGACGTAGACCTTTCATAATGTAACTATAACTATACAGAATGTTGTATTTACAAGAAAGAAAGTATCAGTAAGAAGGGTAAAAATGTTATTAATTTTCTTTAAAATTATATGATTTGAAGTCTTTTTGTTTTAGTAAACTTATTACAGAAACAATACTAATTGTAAGCAACTTTGCTTTTATGTAATTAATTAAACATCCTCTGAAATACATTAATTAGGATACAATTTCAAATGGGTTATACGTGTTAGATTGAGATAAACTCGGTCTAACTGAGCATCTCTGCACAATGAAAGCGAGTTAGTGGATATTTTGGTTTGTAGGAGCAATTTATTTGAATAACGAAATTAACACGTTAATTAGATTCTATATATAATTTTAGCAGTTAATTATTAACACGTAACAGATGCGTTGTCATCTTGATAGAATTGACAAAGTGTGAAATAATTATGAGATTGGAACTTCTTTTTCTTTCAGTTTAAAAATTAAATCCGTTATCAAAGGTCAAATCAAGGTCACTAGCGATTTGAAGTGTGTTTCTGAGTTCGACATTAAAGATATCTAGAAGATTTCATTGTAGCTAAATGAAGGGTGTTATTTTACAATGCTGGGAAACAGCCGCTCTTAAAAGTTTTAAGTTCGTACTGGTAGACCTCAGATTATTTAAGTTAAACTTTAAACATTCAATGTTATAAATTGGCTTTTGACCATCCATTCTTTATGAAAACGTGTCAGGATATTCAAAATCTTAAAGCTCGTCTGGTAAATTTTAATTTGATTAAAAATCTGCCTTACTCTACAAATTACTTTATAGGATTATTCTTGTAGAAAATTACAAACGAATGAACTTATGAACTTGGAAAGAATTATAGAAAAAGCTTTATATTGTGTCACATTATTTTTCTTTTTCATTTGGAAATTTAAAGCAAGAAATAAAGAAAAGAGGAATCTAGTGCAGTCTGAACTTTTCTTTTATAGATTCTTGTCAATTAAACAATTGCCAGCTGCAAAGTAAAATAAAAAATGAACCGTTACAAAAGACTTTGATGCACTAGGACCCTTATTGGGAAATCCTTAAAAGTTTATCAAAATAACATCAGTTTGTTTCATTATAAAAAATTGCTTTATAAGTCGAAGTTTGTGAAGATCATGCTTACAATTAATTATTTTGAGTACAGTCTCTACGTTTGATCTATATCCGTCATAAAACCTACAGAATTACTCTAAGATTGTCCATGTGTTCTTCCGAACGATAAGGTTACTTCCTATAAGAAAGGCAATGATTTTCGCAGTAATCAGATCACTAACACTTAATGCCATAAGTTTTCTTCTTCTTCTTTCGTGTCAACACCT
>VTPC01003281.1:0-14059 GCA_011009095.1 Ignelater luminosus
TTTTTTTTTGAAAACTGCCGTGCCTACGGCTGCATTTGGCATCGTTGAACGATCAAAAATTTTGCATAAATGTTTAGTACCGATTTGTTTTGTTTTGTTAAAGAGAGATCAAGTTTTCCTTATATTCACAGATTTACAAAAAAACAACAGCATGAGGTTAAACTGTCATAAAATCATAACCTCAGAGTACATTAAGCGTCAATGAGATTCTACAACTGAGTTAATAGATAAACAGCCCGGTTTACAATACTCAAACTGTCATTCTTCCACAGCCATATACGACCCAGAAACATCGTGAACACTGTATACTCTTCTTAAGTATAACCTTACCTGATTTGAACAAGAAGAAAAAGTACGAAATCGGTTGCCATGGTAGTTACAAAATGTTTAGATTTAATGAAGAGAGTAGAAACTGATCCTAGGGATTTATGACAAAAAAGTTCTTATCTCTTACAGTACCTACCATGTTAAAAGATCGATCAACATGGCAACAGCGACCTGCGTTTTTAAAGGATTGGTGCAGGGAATCAGACCGCGTTTGACTTAAAAGTCGTTTAAATCGAAGTACCAAATTTTAAAGTAAATTTTAGAACTAATTAATCACTTAATTAATAATAGAGTAGTAAATTAAGAAGTGGAAAAACATAATTTAACGGGATTTAAAAGGTTTGTATGACAAATACTTAATTAAATCTGTATTAAAAAAGACAAACTAGAGCAAATGTTCAAAATGACTTCCTCCAAATTCAACACATTTCATAACCTTGATTGGTAATTGGTTAACCTCCCGTTGTGTCATTTCTTCGATAATGGTATTCGCAGCGTCATGGATTCGAACTTGAAGATTTTCAAGATTTACTACTGCTGTTGGTGAACAATTTCCTTAAGGGGTTCCTATAAAAAATTATTCAGAACATTAAAGTCGGGGGATCTTGGTGGCCATGGTAACGGCCCATCACGACCGATTCAGAAAATTTTGTATTTAAATGTTCACAAACCACTACATCATAATGAAAGAGTGCGCTACCATTGTGGAACCACTTTTTTCTAAGAACTGCCTGAAATATGGGGTGACAGCGCACTTGTATCGAAATATATTAACTAAGAGCGTCGCGTCGGTGTTGGGTGAATACGATTATCCAGTAGAAATAGAGACGTCAACTGTAAATAACAACAACAAAAACGCAAGCTTTCAGCAAAGTCTGTATTGCAATGTTTTGCATAAAATCGTTGCGAATTGGTCTACTCCGAAACAGATCAGGAGAAAATAACGCCGTTCTAGCAATAGTCATACGAGTAGTTTACTTTTATTTTCCTGTGGATTATAAATTCACCAAAATGCTTTTGATTTAAGAAATAAAAGAACAAGTTAAAATAGTATTTTATTTGCGTAAACAACAATGCCAATGTTTAAAAATATCTTTATTTTTACATTGTACCTAATTTAATTTTTTGTTACTGTCATTAATAATTCATTGTGGTAATAACGATTAAGACTTTACAATCAATTACAAATGTTAAAAGAATTAAATTGCAATAAGTAATAAATTATTTCTGTTATTCTGACAGTCTAAAAATAGTATTATAATATAATGGTTGAAGCAAACTAATCAACCTTTAACCATCGATGAATTGAATTTTCTAATGCAGTCACCCATCTAAAAACAATAAAAATAAACATAGGAGATAAATAGTTACTCTGATTAATTTAACACTTCACGATCCTTTAACATTATGTATTATAATAAGATTTTATGTTTAAGGAAGAAGTTAGTGGATACCTACTATCTAGTATCTGCGTGATAGATATGAAAGTTTTGAAACTTTAAAATAGAAATTCATATTATTATTGTTAAGATTAAGCGAAAGTATTTTATGTACAGCTCACCGAACGTAGCTTTGCGTGTGACCTTGGGAATTGGATCATACACGCATATGTGGTGTGTCATTCATCTTCTGTGTTACTATATTACATTCGGCGAGTTGTAGAAGTAAAGTTATTTTTGGATGATACAAATTTCTCAAATATATCGATTGTAGTTACTTACTAAAAACCTCTGGTAACAGAGATACCTGACAAAGATTTGTTTGATAGACTACGTTTCAATAAACGTCACAAAAATGGGATAGTGGAAAGAATCTCAATTGTTTTACTTCTGTTATTTTGAAATTTGAGTGGTTTTATTTTTCGTTTGAATTACATCTAGCTATTGAATGGATAATTTGAAGACAGTGCAAATAAAAGTTAATGTAGTGTCGCTAATAGCTGCTGATTCTGAACAGTCAGATGATAAACTCAGGTTTGACTGTAATTGTTTAAGAAAATAAATATATCTTAGGTATGACAATAATTATATCTTAGTCTCAGTCATGGTGATTTTTAGGTGGTCATATCAAATGATTTGTAAATTTCTGAGGAATAAACGTAGTCAAGAACTGGAATGAGGTATTGCTTCTTAAGAGCTATTTACTAGGGTGTATGAGAAATCTAAGAATTATTTTACTAATTGATTCTAATACATTTTAACGAATCTCCCGTAGGGGGCAACTTTGCATGCCAATAACTCAAAGATTTTGAGTTATAAGATTCAAGTTCATAAACTGCTTTTTAACATTTTCTCGAAATCATTTGGTATCAATTTAGAACCTTACCTTAGGTACTATATACGAGGGCTGTTTGACGGAAGCGTGACTTTCCGCTAGATGGCGCTGATATCGGTAAATCGAAAACATTAGCATATACGTCAGTCTTTTAGAGGCTTAACCTCCAAATTTCATGCCAATCTGTGAAATAGTATACATTTGGCAGTCATAGAAATCAATCAAGTTTGTGCTATTTTGTAAATATGGAAAAACGTGAATTTCGTGTTTTAATTAAACATTATTTTTTACGTGGAAAAACAGTGAAAGAAACTGAGGAGAAATTACGGAAATATTACGGTGAATCTGCTCCATCGCATGGAATGGTTTCCAAGTGGTTTAATTCATTTAAAACTGGCCGTATGAGCACTGACGATGGTGAACGCCCCGGGCCCTTACAAACGGTCACTACTAAGGAAATCGTTGACAAAATCCATAATATGGTAATGGCTGATCGACGTTTGAAAGTGCGCGAGATAGTTGATGCTGTTGGCATCTCAATCGAACGGGTGCATAATATTTTACACGAACATTTGTATATTAAAAAGGTATCGGCAAGATGGGTGCCGCGATTACTCACAGTGGACCAAATGAGAATTCGTGTTCAACCTTCAAATCAATGTTTGGTCATGTTACAACGTAATCCAGTTGAGTTTTTTCGCCGATATGTGACTGTTGACGAAACCTGGATCCACCACCATACCCCTGAGACAAAGGAACAGTGAAACAATGGATATCACCAGACGAACGTGCACCAAAGAAGACTAAAATTGGTCACTCGGCTAATAAGGTCATGGCGACTATTTTTTGGGATTCTAAAGGCATAATCCATATTGACTATTTGGAAAGGGGTAAAACAATAACTGGCCAATATTATGCTGATTTATTGACCCGTTTTGATGTTATCTTAAAGAAAAAACGCCCACATTTGGCACGTAAGAAAGTGCTCTTTCATTACGACAACGCCCCATCTCATTCATCTGCAATTGCGACCGCTAAATTGGTACAATTACGCTACGAACTGCTTCCCCATCCACCATACTCACCGGATCTGGCCCCAAGAGACTTTTTTTATTTCCGAATTTGAAAAAATCTCTCGCAGGAAAAAAATTCGCATCAAATGAAGAGGTTATTGCTGTAACGCAGGCCTATTTTGACGAGTTGCCAAAAGAACATTTCTCAGAAGGCTTAAAGAAATTGGAAAGTCGTTGGACTAAGTGTGTAGCACTTGAAGGGAACTATGTTGAAAAATAATTAAAAAAATCTAGGCTAAACCTGTTCTTTATTGAAATGTCACACTTCCGTCAAACAGCCCTCGTAAGAAGACAAACGTAAAATAACCTATCAAAGCTAGTGATTTACCTTTTCTTGTCCATGTCAGATTCGGTAGAAAAATAGAAATGTTTTTGACTTGGATCAGCCGGTACAATTTCAAAAGCATTCTTATCTTCTTCAATTGATGATAAAACCCTATATCCATGTAAACAAGCAACACCTTAAATTATTGATAATTAATATAATTCACTGAAAGTTCAGTAGCTCACAATAATTACCAAAAGCATTTTTTGCATTCACATCTTGATAAAAATACAAACAAGCATCTTTAAGTACACAATATCGTCTACTCCAAGATCTCCATTCATCACCAACTTTAACTAAATATCCAAAGCAATCTGGTTTTTGCAATGCATTTGGCGCTAAAATAAGATTTCTTCTTGTTCTTTCTAACCATGTATCTGCCATTTGTAATTTTTCAGCAGCCTGTATTAAAACTTCCAACCATCTGATGGCTGCTTGTTCTGAATCAGCTGCTAAATGGAGAGTTGGTACACCACTCCTTTTTAAGTCGAATCGAAAAGCACGGGATGGACATCCTGAACTTTCATCGTCTACTTTTTGAATTTCGTAGTTTAGAGGCATCATTGCACCAACTGGTTGTTTGTCCTTAAAAATGTAAAGTTCTATTAAAATTATGGAAAATTTTTAACCTCTGTAGTCTGGTATGTGTCGAAATTAGTCTTTTTCTTTGAGAATATTGTTAAGTGTTGAAGCGTAAAATGTATTATTTTGAATACATGTGAATATAACAAATAGAAGCAACAACAAAAAGGACTAAAATATAGTGTTAGTTGTTTTGATTTAGACAATATCTTCTTTGAGAGTTCTGCTTTCTTAAGAATTTAAAATAATATTTTAAATGTGAATTAGTATTCCAAATCCAAGTGTAATAATAATATAGGATACCTACAATTTTGTTACTTACGGAGTCAGTTTTGTAATAATAAAGGCAGTTGTCAGCTTTAAGTGCAAACCATCGTCGGACCCATTTATTTGATGGCGTTCCACTAGCATAACCACCTAACTTCCATAGGTACCCACTATAAAGTGGTTCACCTCCATGAACATCTGCTGAGATTGGACTTAACACTCCAGCAGTTCTAGCTACCTATAAATAGAAAAAAGTGCGTTATTTGGTCTCTTACATTGGTAAACATGATAATCAATGTTAAAGAAATTTCTTGATCTCTTGATAAAAAGTAAAATACGGGAAAAAAGGTAGCTGAAAAGTATGATAATAAAACATCCAATGTAATTACAATAAATGAAAACCATGGTTCAAATTATAATTAGTTTGATGTTATCAGCAGTAAAATAATGTCTACAAATAATTACGATATTTAGTTTTTTTTGGAATGTTTGATAAATATTTCAACTTACTTCTAATTTGAGCGGTTCACCTTCTGCTTGTGCAATTTTAACTACTTCTGAATGACTTCTGTCTAAGACATTTATATCATTTATAGAAAGTACAATATCTCCAACTTCTAATCCTGAACTTTCGGCTGGAGTGTCTGGTTCAATTGCAGAGATTACGACAGGTCTTGATCCATGAATTCGAAAACCAAATTCACCAGACTGTCGTTGAATTTTAATAGTTTTATCTGTTTCTGTGAAGCAAAAGTGACGTAATCAAAAGGTTAAACTAAATAGATATGCAATTTGCTAGAGAGTATATTAAAGTTAGAATTGAAAATTTGCTTCACACAGAAAACAGTAAAATGCTTATTTAAATAACTGTAAGAACTTTGTAAACGATTTTTTAAACTACTATTACTGTTACTATTAAACTATGTAGGTATATAGGGTCTCACATTTTTTGATTTTAGAATTTCTGCGGTATTACGTAAAATTATTGTAAGAGAATTTTTGTTCCAGTGAATGAAGCTATAATGGTCAATGCATCTACAATTATGTTATACGTTACTATAGCATGACAACAGACCTTGAATATAAAAATTGTTTTTCTAAGTTAATTAACTTTGGCTGTAATGCATCTGAACATTGTTGATATAAAACTTTCTAATCATTTATTGTTAGTTTGAAAACATATCAACTTTGGGTTTTAGAGAGATAACAATGTCAATTAAGTCATTCTCCTAAAGTAAATAAAATAACTAATGTTATGCAAATTTATTAAGAATTGTTATTCTAAACTAAATAGCAATATAAATAAAGTTACGTTAAGATTAATTAAAGAATTTTATTTAATTAAGAAAAGTATAAAAGCAATAGGCAATTACTAATGCAACTCACTCTACATTGTGGTTACCATTTGGCTTTCCAGATACTAGCTTTATTGCATTATTTTCTTTGCACCATACAATAAGCATTAACTTCAGTAGATCTTCTAAACTACGTCGTAGAGTTTCGTGTTCGCCGGTTGTCGATTCTGGAACTGCAAATTACAAGTAAGGAATTAGAAACTAGATTATAGTATTCCGTATCAAGTTAGAGTTTTATGACACTACCTGATTTAACAAAAATCATTTCCCAGAACAAGGGCAAAGTGCCGGATTAATAGTAAAGTCGTAAATAGATAACTTAGGTGAACGGATGACATTTAATTCAGTTCATTAGGGTAGGTTATTGGACACTTGATAAGACATTTTAACAATACATGTTAATTTCAGTGATTAAGCTGCAGAGTCATAAAACCCAAGTAGGGTATGTTTGAATATATTGTCAACGTTTACTGAAGCCGAAACATATAGTAGTAGCATTTTTAATAAAAATTAATTGATTTTAATAGTTTCAAAATGTTATTGAATTCTTTCATTTCGATTTGAAGGACAGAATGTTATGAACCATAATTAGAACGGCGTCTATAATGAATTATTATTGTTTTCGAGTTTCCATAATGTACTGAATATCATATTTGTCTGATTAATTATTGCTATTTAAAAATACAGTCAGGTGAGTGTCGAAAATATCCTGTGGTTATAAACTTATTTTAACAGAATTTTAGGTTCTAGAAAAAATTATTTAAATTCATTTATTATTTTCATTATCTTTCAATTTCCGATAACCTTTTGCTTGGTGTCGGTACTTTGTCTCACAATCAAGTAAACATCTTTGATAATGCTATACGAACATGACCAGATCGCTGTGTACGCTCTGCATACCCGCTTACGACGCGACGCGACGGGCCTGGTAACGTTAAATTACAGTACGGTTAGGCTAATTCTCTTTTAATTAATATTAAAATTCAAAATTTTAAATGGGAATTATTCCCAATTATACAGACTCGACCTTTGCAAAAGTGTATTCTTTGTTATTATACTCTATTACTTAAAGCTTGCTATTATAGTCATAACCTCATATTTGTTGTTCTTATAAGCTATATCTATCCTTATGATTTTATAATAAATTAATAACATAGTGAATTAAAGGTTTTTTAGATAAATAAAAGCTTAATTAAACTGGAGAATTGGCTGAGTATATACTAAAATAAATCTTTTCATAACAAAAAGTTCAACAATCAAACTCAAACTGTCGCGACTTCTCCGTTACAGCTCATTAACCATTTGGCAAGATCAGCTAACAACGCTATAATTAAAGTGTTAGAATATTTTTGAGATTATACCAACCATTTTTATTTTCATTTACTAATAATTATGCAAAACAAAGCAAGATAACAAACTGAAAGACTTTTTCTTACCGTACAAGAAAGTTAAATAATATTGTTAGAGTAATATTTCAAAACAGTAGTCAAGTAAGATTCCTAAACTAAAATAAGAATCTGCCGAATCAAATTTCTTTGCGATGCTGTTCCTTCATTCTTGGTAATGCTATTTTTGTTTACATTAATAACTGCCTGTGGAAACTATAGAGTTTAACAAAACCTTTTTTTTTGACAAATGAATCTAGGGCGAAGGAAGATAAAAGTTAACAAAAACTGTGCGTAAAATATCAAAAGAGTTTTTACGTACATTATGATGTAGCTCAGCAGCCTAAGAGAATGTAAACAAAATTGAAAAATAATTAGCTTCTTTATAAGAATTAGACTTACCAAGTTTTATTTATTTTAAAGAAATTTAGTTTTCTGCAAATTTTGTAAAATTCAATTCAAGCATTAAAAAAATTTTGTTTGAAAGCTTTTACAAAATAATAATTTATCTTCTCAGTTAGAGATATTACTAGTCAGTTAATTTTTTTTTCTGAACAAATAACAATTTCTCTAATGTGATGCGACTAGACCATAATTATAAATATTTGTGTTAGCTTGTTTAGATGTTAGTCTTAGCCTCGTTAATCATTTAGCTCCAGTGTAGAGAAATCTCCAATCTTACGGTTAATTAATGATGAAGTTGCAATTACTGTCTTTAAATTAACCTTTACAATACAATTCATAAATATAATTGAAAAATCAACGCACAATGTAAATTATATTGAAACCAATATTATTTATGCAATGATTTACGTAATTGATTTAAAATTAATTTGCCACATCTGTGACGCTATTTTATTTTTACTTTCTTAATATGGTTGTCTATCAACAAAATATCTCGATTAGTTCTTTGATTAACTTGGAAATCTATAAGTAAGTAATTGCATAACAATTTTTTTAGTTTTATGACTTCTGCTGTCTTTCCTTTTTAAGATACCTCTTGAATTAAAGATATAGTAGAAACCAATTGTGATTTGATACCTAGTTACTGTTAGTACACAAAGTAACTCGAAGTCATTATTTCTTATTGTCCATTTCAAAAGTGGGCCAGATAATAAATTTGTATTCATTTTCAAATATCATAACCTCTGTTGCATGGTTAAATACAGGACCGGCGTAACTGGTAAGGCGAGCGGGCAGCCAAATTTTTGGGGCAGCCAGAATTTAAAACCAGCAAAAAATTTTAATAGTAAAATAATATTACATTAATTAAAAATATAAATAAAAATTATAAAAAACTGTACACTAAAGATAAGCTATACGGTGTAATAATTTATGGAAATTGACTACCAGCAACCAATAACCGTTGAATTTATTTGTTAAGCGCACTTTTCTCTCTCTTTAAGTAGGTATAACTGGTAAAACTGTGGAATTATTAGAAGCACCGTAAACTAACATCCTGTAGTAAATACTTTCTTTTATCCTAACATAAACGGGCGCCATTTGGTGCCACTTGCTGTGTAGCACTCGTCTTTAACTTGGGCGTAAAAATTCGTAAAGCTAAGTACTTCGGTCTCGTGTTCGATTCGACTCCTAATCAACCACATGGTAAGCAAGTTACAGAAATAATAAGATATGTGGAAGTCGATTTTGAAAAAAGAAACCCTTCGTATCCTTCCTTGGTTTTATTCAGACGAACCTAAGAACTGTGTTGAGACCATCTGGAACCAGTTAGAGAAGGATAAAATAGACTTGCAGAATTGTCGGCCACAGTGCTATGATAACGCTGCTGTGATGGCTGGCCACAAAAGTGGTGTTCAGGAAATAATAGATGAGAAGAACCATCTGGCAGTGTTTGTAAACTGTGATAATTACTCACTCAATTTGGTTGGTGTACACGCAGCCAAACAGGACGCAATAGTAGTAACATTTTTTGAAACGATTCAAGCTCTCTACGTATTTTTTTTCCTCGTCAACTCAACGCTGGGAAAAACGCTGTGCCTACAGTTCTTAAGTCGCAGTCTATAATGGAGTGCAAGGGTAGAAGCTGTGAAGCCTACAAATAAATACCTTGACTATATACTACAAGTTCTCCAGGTCATGATGGATGTTAAATATGAGACTAGTGAACCAAGAAGTTAAACTAGACAGTTGTACAACCGTATGTTAAGTCACGATTTTCTAACTAGGTTTTTTAGATAAAGTACTCATTCCTATTGAACGGGTTCAAAAGAGACTGCAAGATCCGAGCATGGACTTCCACGATGCTGCCTCAGATTTGAAAGCTCTCAGAGATTATTTTCACGATGAAAGAAAAACTTTCGTAACTAAAGCTCTAGAAGTTGGATTTAGACTCTGTCAAGATTGGGATGTTAAAACCGAAAAATGACCAAGACGAAAGAAGAGAATGACTCGTGAAACGTCGACCGATGCGGGATTAACAGCTAAACAGGAAATTGAAAGAGTCATGAAGGGAACAATTGACCGTCTTCTTACGGAAACGGCTGATAGATTTACTCGTTTGCAAGAAACGGACAAGAAGTTCGGGTTTCTACTTGACGTTGAAGGATTGTCTCACAGCAGTGACAGTGACGTCTTAAAACTAAAATGCGGAAATTTGGGAAAGTTTTACAACTGCGATGTTGATGGTCAACAACTATACGAAGAAATTCTGAACTTCAGTATGTTGCTTACAAGCCGGACCAGCATTGAAATATTAAGACCTGGAGAAGTTCTGCAATTTATTGTACAATATGGAGATGAGAGCGTATTTCCAAATCTTCGTAGAGCGATTCAAGTAAGGTTAACAATTTTTGTATTCATTGCTAGCTGTAACAGATCTTTCAGCAAATTAAAATTGATTTTAAATTATGTGAGAGCCTCCATGGGTCAAAATCGATTATATGCGATTTTGCTATACTGAGTATTGAAAGGGAAGAAGCTGCGAAGACTGATTTTGATTTCGTTATTGATACATCTGCATCAATGAAGACAAGGAAGGTATAGATTTAATAAGCTCTTTCTGGATGATTTATTTGGACTTTTCTTGACCTCAACACACGGAGTACGTAACTCGGAGGACATGCAGTTAAAAAAGATCTGATAAGTGTGTCCAGAATTCGAGGTTCACCACTGGGATCTCGTAAAGGGTAAAAGATACGAAGTCGGTTAAATGAGATAAAAGTTGCCGAGTCGAAGTTTATTGGCGTTCTTGTTTTCTTTTCAGAATGCATAGTCTACTAGACAGCAATTCTAGTTACAGCCTAGCAGACAAAATGGTGAGATCTAGATCTATTAGAATCTAGGGTAATCGAATAAATTTTGTCTAGGGGTGGCCAAAACCCTAGCCCCGGCCCTAGTTAAATACTACAGCAATATATAAATAAATTGTCAGTTTTACTTTTAATAAATAATTAATAAACGCTAACTAAAGTTCAGCATTCTAGATTACTAAATACTAAAAACACGAATAAAAACTACATAAATTGCATTTGTCGTTTCTCTATCGTACTGAACAGAGAACTTTGTGTTTAAGAACCTCAGTAGCTATTTTTAAATAACGAAGTATCAAAATTTAAATGTCTTTTAATGGCAATATCAAAATTAATCGCTAAATTTTATGACATTTTACATCAAAACTGTAGTCTGTTGTTTAGAGTGTAATTAACAATGAATGTGGAATAAGAAAATACCAAAGTAGGAGTGCTTCCTTTGAAAAATCGAGGAAAGCCATGTTTTGGGTTTCTAGAGCACACTGTATAAAAACGGTGACGTATTATAAATTTCAATAACTATTTCCTAATATTAAATATTAAAATGTACCAATGTGTGGTATTAGAATCACGATATATTATATTGATGTAATCAGCAGTGGTTAAGGAAGCGAGATTACCGCACAATATCTAAAATAATTTAGTTTACATGGGCCACTTTATGGAAATTCTTAGGTAGTCAAACATAATCTTGGGCAGCATTCTTTTTTTCTACTAGCATTTGATTGATATTTTTACAAAAAAGACTGAAATTGAAAATTAAAAAAAAAACATATGAAAACATAACTGTCGCAACTTCCAAATAAAATAGTAAAAGGCGTTCACCTGTTTATTTTTGATTTCTCTGATGGCCAAACTGTATGATATAAGATGTCTAGGTCCTTGGCTTAATATCAAAAACATTGTGTTTTACTTTCAAAAAATATGTAAGTCAATAAATAAACATAAGTTGATAATAAATATCGAGAAAAATATTTACTAATGTTAGAGTACAAACAATTTTCTCGGGTTTTTTTAAATACTTAATCAAAAAGCGTAAGCTAACGTTTATTTTATATCTATCGTGATTTGTCAGTAGGATATCTGCTACCGCGCTAACAATAACGTGTTCGTTATAACCAGTTTCTACTGCATATTTTAATCTACGTTATAACAATTAATACAAGGGAATAAAGTTCAACAACAACAACATTCATAAAACAAAATTTTAACACCTTGTATCTTAAAACAACAAAGTTATTGGATTAAGTTTATACAATAACAAATTAGACTGTTACTTCTTAGGTTATTGCCCTAAGCAAAATACTTTAAATGAAAATGAATTACATTATTTATAGAAAAAAATAAAAAAGACAAAATTTAAAAATAGCTCAACATCCACTATTACAAATCAATGAGCATTCTTGTGGAAAAATATCTTTTTAAAAAAAAAACTTCCGGTATGTATGTGTGTACAACATAAACGTCAGAAAATATGAAGCAAACTATTCCTGTTAGTGTCTTCATCATGTAGCTAAAGACACGTCATTAAGTTGAAAATATCCGTCTGCAAAATTTTATTTCACAAGCATACTTCGTTGATTTACTATTAGGTATCTTTAGAAAAACAAACCGAAATATTCCTACTAGGATTCGAACTCGGACCACTCGATCAACAGCCTGCGTACTAAACTGAGCCGCGGTCTCCTCTTCAATTGTTTTAACTATTAAAACTGATTATAAAAATCGGAGTAGCCAATGCTCTATAAGCTAGCCACACCGTGAGACTTACTGTTTTGGATTAATGTAATGTTGGATAACGGTTATCAAGTAAAAATGAGAACTCAAGCAACAGGAAAATGACATCAATGACAAGTAAGTTTCAAGATAGTTTCGTGGAGTCAGAAACAATCTAAATCTGTAAAATGAGAAACAAGGATGTATCTTGCAAAGACGTCAAACGTTGTAAGATCGCAATCCTGACAGGTATAACACAATGTTCCGGTAGCTATTTAGTTTTCCGTCTGTTGCTAACTTTGTTCATGGTCCTTCCAACCTCTACACCAGCGTGGAAATATGGTCCGTCGAACTTACAACTAACAAACTACATAATTATTCATGGACGACTGAATTGCTTATGGTTCTTCGATTCATTCTCTCGGAAGCTAGTCCGTCATGGTCTTCCGAGGAGAATTAGCATCTCTGGATTCGACAGCTGTTACATTGACTGCACTCTGTACATGGTACATCGTGGACAAGATTTTCTACATTTGAAGAAAAGAGAAGTTGCTAACGCATTTTCTTCACTATCATCACCATCAGTTTACATATTTATCATGAAAACATTCTTCTACTAACCTGTACCCTCTTCATAAAAGTACGTGCATCAAAGCCGACCATAATTAAAAATAAGTTCCTACCACCAACACAAAAGATGTGCATACATGTCCAGAATAATCGTCTTCACATCAACTAGATGAACGAAATGGTCGCCTGTGGGAGCAACATGAGGAAGCTGTGCGCTGAAAACTGCCTTCTTCGAGCTGTGTCAGAAGTCAAACTCAATGAGGCTGGGGATTTATGCCTTTCTGCTTTGCCACTGAAGAAGATTTAACAACCAAGGTCCCAAGGCATTTACTAAGTACCCACAATACCGAACTACCAAAGCAGCAATTAAGAAGAGCTCACTAACACCTTTGATCTCGGCGAGGTAAATATCCGCTCTAGGGCTCACACATACCAAAGTCAAGTTACAACTCCGCTTAAAGGAGGACTTCTAGGACGCAATGTCTAAGTTGGCCACTAGCCACTTGGTCACATTCATACCATTTTAAACTGGAGCAAGCATCGAGTATCAAAAGAAAAATAAAAAGAATAAGTATCGCAAATTCGCTAAAAGACACACACATATTCGCCTGAAGGACCATTCCATGTCAATCCGAACTGGGTCAGTAACAGTTTAAAAAGTGAGACACACCGCAAGTCCACTGAAACAGATACAATTCTGCCTGAAGGGCAATTAAATACAGAAAAGCTCACAATACCACCTCGTCAAGTGGGCATGCACTTACCAAAATTCAAGCAGCTGCAACCGAGCCCGACTAGCTTTATACAGGAATCCAAGGAAGACTTTAATTCAATAATAACAAACCGAGACGAATTCATTAGCATATAATGGGTTTAGAAGTTCAAAGTCCAATTCACAATACCAATCAACCGA